>NQII01000078.1:151014-216038 GCA_002778355.1 Clitarchus hookeri | reverse complement strand
ATATTGCCTAAATTAATAAGTGAATACAACAACACTGTTCACAGCACAATCGGGATGAAACCTGCCAATGTAAGTGCAAAGAATGAAAGGTCTATTCTAATCAACATGTATGGTGGAGAAAGAAAAATGGCTAAAGCATGGTTTGCTATAGGAGATAAAGTCCGTATAAGTAAAAGTGAAGGTCTGTTTGAAAAGGGGTTTACACCAAACATGTCCACTGAAGTATTTAAGGTATGTGATGTATTGTACACGCACCCCATAACATACAGCATAAAAGATTTTAAAAGTGAGTCTATCAAGGGTATAGACTACTTAGTAGAGAAAGTTTTACAAAGGAAGGAAATAAGCTGTTTGTTAAATGGTAGGGTTTTGATAGTAGTCAAAATTCTTGGGTTGATAAGAAAAGTGTAGTTGTTTAAAAAAACTAATTTTTTTTTCGATATTATTAATAAGTATGCAAAAAATTTAAAGTTATGTATATTAGTCATTTCCACCAAACGACCAGACAAAAAACAATTTAAATGAATACAACATACGCATTGAGTTTGATATTCCTGTTGGCGATGGATTTACACATCCGAATGAGGCTTATGTACACCAACAGTATAAGCTAATTAAAAGACATACAAATGTGGGTTATGAAAAAACTTCAACTATTGAACTTTGTGAGAATTTCTTCCAATTCCAGTTCTCAAGAGTAGAGATCACTAAGCATGGCTNCTCTAAGCATGGCAATATAATTGAAAGTATTGACAATCCTGGCATCACTTCGACTATGATGCATGCATTGCTTATCTCAGAATCGGAATCATCGTACTTGCAACTAGCAGGGGTAGAAAAAGTCAAACATTTTGAGGCAGATGGATATAATGAACTTGTATATTCATTAAGATATTTGTTTGGGTTTATGAGGAATTCTAATGAAATATTCTGGAAAGGCGGGTACAAGATTACATTCATTCGAAATTCTCATGATGATGTTTCTATTTACAGAAGGCCTAAAACACACAAGCAGATGGATCACCTGATATTATTCCAGATGCTGGTAAAATTGTTATTGAGAAAATGGAAATACTGTGGCCAGTTGTTGAATACGAGCCTAATTATGAAGACGAAATTAAAGCAAAACTACACAAACTACACAAAATTCCCATAGGATTCAATTATTGGCAATGTCTTGAAAAACCTGTACCTGCTGGTACAAACTCATTCCAGTTTGATATAAAGGGTCAGTTCAATTCAATCCAATTCAATATGCCTGACTTTGCCATTGTTAGCTTTCAGCTAAACAGGAAAGAAAATCCTGATCAAGAAAAACATGGTTTAATTTTTGACCATTGTCTTGTTAAAAATATTTCTATTAAGAATGGAAGGAATGTAGTGTTCTCTAAAGAGAATTGGAACCTGGATATCGAGGATAACATTTTTGATAAGATGTACATTGCCTACAATGATTTTAGAAATTCAAAGACCAAGCTAGATACTCCTTACCGTAACAATGAACTATATTATAACCCCGATGCATTTGTTTCTAGGAAACCATTGCATATTATTGATTGTTCTTACAGAAAAAACTTTATTGTAAATTATATAACTAATCCGAAACTTACAGTTGATTTTAATAAGCCAATCCAAGCTACAGCTTTTTGCAATGTGGTGCTAATAAGCCAAAGAAACCTAATTTACATGTTAAAAGTGAAAGAATCACTGAAGCTAACTAGTGCGCAAACATGTATGGTTATTAGTTTTTAATGGAAAGAATCCCATTAAAAACATTTATTTTAAAGTTTTAATAATAAATAAACCAAATATGACACCCATAATAATTTTTTTTTCTAAATACTCTTATTTTAACATTTATTTTTGGCAACTTTTTTCTAACCACCTCAAAAAAAATTTTTTTTAATAGGATTCTTCCCATTAAAAATATAATCATATTTAAGTAAAATTTAATGTACGGAGACTGTCTCCATTTGCAGCACTAGCTTTTTCAACGGATTAAGATTATCTGAATATGACGATGGTAATGTAGGACACTTTACATTGAACATTGAAAGATCAAATCCAGCAGCTCTGTTCAACATGTTCGTAAACTCGCTGAATTCATAGTAGGTTGTGTTCTTGAAGAAGTATAAAAATTCATTGGTGTATCTAAAGGCAGAATCTAACCCCGTTGGCAAGCCTGGAATTTTATTTGAAATTAAACCGAAATATTTAGTCCTGAATAAGCACTCATCCAGTTCCATAAAATACATTGCATCGTAAAATACAAAAGTGCAGCCAGAGTAGGTGTTTACAACTGCTTTTTTTTTAATTCTGAGACAAACTCAAGTCATTATTAACATTTGGATACCCAGACACGAATTGCAGACTAGGATATTCAAATATATATATACATTTGACTAGATAAACATTACAATTTCTCCTGAAGGCCTCTGATAAATCAAGGTAAAGCCTTCAAAATTAGAAGGTAAGAACAACAGTCAGTCAGTGATAAGCTATGGTTTACTAACTATTTTATCTACTATGTGATAAGCCCAAACATACTTTGTGTAAACAAACATTCATCACTAGGTTGACTATCAAAAATGTGTTGATGTTTTCAAGTCACACAAATCTACCTCTTTTGTAGGGGGTAATATGTTTGGTTTAGGAGGTGGTAACGAATGTACAGTTCTTTTAGGTTTACCATAAAGACTCTGTATTGCCAAAATATCGTCAGTTTGTAATGCTATTTGATCTGAGACATAAATTGGATACATAACAGACTTGTAGACATTTGAATGATGTAATCCTAAGACATGCCCTATTTCATGTAATAGTACAATGAAAAAACTTTTTTTTTGCCATGGGATTTGTTGTCTTTTTAAGATACCAGTCTTCTTCAGCATCAATGTGAATTTCAACAGGCGAGTTATCTGATGACGGGAAAAAAGCNTTTTTTTGCCTTGGGATTTGGTGTCTTTTTTAAGATACCAGTCTTCTTCAGCATCAATGTGAATTTCAACAGGCGAGTTATCTGATGACGGGAAAAAAGCATGAGCCAGCACTCCTCCTCTCCCATCAAATTTGCTGTTACATACATGTCGAGACTTTTGAAATGTATGGACACCTCGTTTGTTTGATATTATTACGTGTGGATTTTGGGTATCGTGTTTAAACGTTATGTCAGTATCTTTGGCCCACATATGAAACGCTTCTTGAGTTAGTTGTTGTATGTAGTAACTGGCTAACACATAATGTCATTTTATTACTTTCGTTGTCTATTTGGTAATAGATGTAGAAAAGTCAAATACATAATCTGGTACCCCACATCTAGCAGCTCTGATTAGTGCCTGTGTTTCCCTACTTATTTCACCACTAATTGTTATGTTATGGTACTCTTGGAAAAGTCGGACAGCATTTAAAACTATTGAAGAATTTACATGTGTGATATCTTTGTCGGATACTTTCAAGTAACCAAAATAATTTTAATATTTTATTGTGGAAAGTGTTTGATTTTCTCCTCTGCTAGAGGTCATTAAAATTAAGACGATAATCATACAGTAATTCATTATATATTATATATATTTCATAGTTTAACTCCTTTTTAATTTTGTAGTGTCAACATTATAGTGTATTAATACCATATTTAAGAATAAATCTTTTGTCATCTTCGGAACTTAGTGCTTTTTTTCTCAACTCTGTTGTAAACAGTTCATGTTTATTAGATCTTATGAGATTCATACTTTTGTACACCACTTCTTTTCCAAACAAGCTCTTTTTGTATTCATCAAAACTTTTCTCATTCCTGACTACAGTATTTTTCACACCCTTTGCTCTTTCCTTTACATCACCTTCCACATTTAAGGCATACATTTTGGCTCTTAAACCAATAAATTCTTCCATTATTTTCCCATTACATTCATCTTTCATTTTGCCTATAATTTTCTTATTTATTTGTGGCATGTTTTATCTGTTATTTTTTGGATAATCACTTGTATCAAAATGATCGATCATTTCTTTCATGTCACTGTAGAAGTCTGGTGTTTTTATACAATATATGTATGAGTCAGTATCTTGATAGCACAGTTCAATATTTCCCCCATACTTTGGTTTCATCACATTATAGTGAAAATCGTACATTAAGGTCTTCGACAAGTCAAGTATGCTCATTCCAACATAAATGGGCTTGTTAAAACACAGCTTTGTTTTATTCATGTGAACTGCGACCAATGAGTCAGTAAATATTGTTCTATCTTTAAAATTTGGTTTAGCCACTAATTTATCCACTTGCTTGCTGCTTGTGCACAACCGTATATCCACTCTGTTTCTAATGTTCTCCATTGTTTTGCCGAATACAGAGTTGTTCATTAGTTTATAGAAGTCTTTTTCAAAATCATTAGATGCCTTCGTTCGCATATTTGTGTTTAGATCAATATAGGACTTGAGCCAGTCTGATTGGTCAAACTCCAGAACTCTATGGATCTTCTTCAACTTCATTCCGAGGGACAGATATTGCTTAAGATTTACGTAGTGCAGTACATATCTTTCTTTGTAATATAGGGTAGTTAATAATTTAGGCATTTTCGAGCATTCGGGTATTCTATTCACTGGAGCCAGTGGTTGATCTTTGTGGAGGTCGTGTAGTTCATGTGGATACTCCAAATCAACTTCCATTATATAGCCTTTTCTGGCATCATCTCGAATTTTTGTTACATCTATATTTGTATTTCTCCACTTAAACCCACCATAAGGTAAATACTGACTCATAGCTTATTCATTAAACTATTGGCATCCAGTTATGCCACATAAGCGACTTCAACTTTGGCATCATAATCATCCATGTATTTATTATTTGCTTTGGCGTACCTCTTGGAACATTGTGATATTCCACCACGAATACCTTTTTCAATCATCAAAATTATGTTGTAATCCGTTAGTAGTTGTAGTTCTGTTTTAGTATGTTTGAGAATTGCATCCCACGCTAGCCCTGGTGCTGTGAAATACCATGCAGGATCTAGCTTATATGTTTTGAGACATACATCTCTAAAGTTTTCTATAATATCAGCCAATATCAATACATCTGTTTTGTTATACAACTGAGTATACTCTCCTAAGGATTTTATGTTGAAAGACTCCCACACCTTTATTGCAAACTCGTAGTCCTCATCTGAAATATCACATTTGTTGAGTTTGTTGTAAAATGCCTCCTTATTAGGTAGTGATGTCTCACAAAACTTTTCAACACTATCCATGTAGTCATATGGATAAACGCCTTTTTTTGTAACAAGATCTAGAAGTTCATTGGAAAAATGCTTACTCGTTTCCCGGAATTGACTTCTGGAAAGATTGCTAGAGAGCTTATCGATGCTGCTAGCCATAAATTTCAATGAGTCAATAAATCTTAGATTTACGCCCTCACATACATGTTTAGTGAAAGAAATATATTTTTCCTCATTGTTGGGAATTAGGTTAATTTAATTTTCATCGATGCCCAGGTCCTTTACAAATAAATGTGTGTCATATCAAATAGATTGTGTATAAACACAGGAACAAAACATGGATTTCTATAGGTATTCAATGTTAGAAACACACTGGCTCCTCTAAATTTACCTGTAAGGTGGTCATGGTCTCTCACAGAGTCTCCATACAAAGTCTTTTCACATATATGACAAAAGGTGGCTGTATAATAACCAATCGGTTCTTTCTTGGTCAATGGAATCATTGGTTTTTTCATTTTTGTAGACATCTCCTGTTGCCTTTGCTTCATCCATTAACACCTTGACGAATACCCTAGTGCATCAGATACTTAATAAGTTACTGGCACCTTATAGTATTCATGTTCATATTTTACATAGTAACTGAAACTAATACGCTCGTGTTTTTGGCACGGCTTCGTGTAGGAGTCGTCAGAATTTTTGCGCAAGTTTCGATTTTAGTTAACAAACACTCAAAATCGTCATATATCACGAAAGGGACTCTCAAAGAATAATTTTTGTTCTTGAATCTTAGTATGTTATTTCCTTTATGTGGAAGTTCGACTCTAATTCCATCATGATCTCGGCCGTCTTCTTCGTGAGCATTTAGCTTGCTTTCAGAGTAGAAGTGATGCAAGCATCTATCTTATATGTATATTTTATTGTCATTCTTTACCACCTGTTATGCAATAAGTCTCGAAAGACTTTTATCCAGCAGTAGCGGTCATTCTTTTCATCTTTGATGTAGAGCAGATTAATATGCTTATCCACCTTATTTTTTGTTAATTTAAATGGATAGATTATATATTCCTTATTTTCCTTCTATTCTTTTTCTTCATAGGTATATACATTAATTGATAACCCGCTTCTTTTCTCAAAGGTTGGTATGCTATCCAATTTCATAGGAAATTCCAGACCCTTAAGTGCTTCGTCAAACTCATGTTCATAATCCAAATACTTGTTCACTCATTGAGGATCCTTTTGAGCTGGATGTAGTGCGTATAGAATAGACCACAAAAAACATTTTTGATCATTGTTCTTAACAATAATTGCTGCTTGTTTATCTTTTATTTTTTCTGGAAGGTTAACATAAGAGCTGCCCTTAAATGGAACATATTTATTTATTCATACCTCTAGATTTTATATCCTATTGAGCACCCACTGGGAGCCCTTTGCTTCAAATGCACCCATCTTAGCTATGATTTTCAATATGCTGGCGGTATAATATTTTTTCTAGATTAGTTGATTTCAGTATAATTTCGTTCTTGGTTTTAAAAGAGTGTTCTACATATTTGTTATTGTCGCCAGTTCCTTTTTTGTACTCAGCGAAAAACTTCAGGTTCACTTTGAGGTCCAATGATTCTAAATGTTTATTAATTATGCTGGTGACAGCTCCTTTTATATGTTTTAGGAAATGATTTGGGTCTTTGTGTGCATTCACATTCTTTACAGCATAAGTCTTGATCCTACTTTTAAATGCATTTTCAATTTATTCTACGCTGAATCTGAGAATGTATTTGTGTACTTTGCTCCTCAAGTGACTTCTTATTGGAGATGGTTTGTTATAGTGGTTACAAGCCTCACAGCGAACTTGCTTATCTCTTGGTAACTTCTGTTTTGGTATTAGAATTTGCGGTATTTTAAAAATTTCCCATGCATTTGTAGGTTCTTTCACTGATGCAAGACCTTTGTGCAATCTACTTCTTAAATTACTTCTTGTTAGAGATCGTTTGTAAAAGTGGTTACAAGTTTCACACTTGACAAACGGCTGTTGAGGTTTCTTCTTATATCGTTTCATAAAAACATCACGCTTAAATTTATATTCGTTCTAAACATTCCCAGTTGCATTAGCCTTTTTCGTTGCCATGGTCGTCTTCGTATAGTTAGATATCAGTATATTTTCATTTGTATTCAATTATTATATATATACATATATTTTTTTTTATTTCATGAGCGCATTCTTGGTATACATTTTCATTCCCTTAAATAATAAAAAAGTACCGCTGCTAATTTTTAGAGCACATTTTTCTAAATGCAAATTTTAACGCAACTTTTTTGCGCTTTATGTGCCGCGCCTGAATCTGTATTATCATAATTTATGGTTATTTTCAAACAATTAGTTTTAGAAGTGAGTTGAAAACGTATGGGTATTTTTAACCCATTAACTTTTAAAAGTGGTTAGGAAATGTATGGGTATTTTTTAATCCATTAGTTTTTATAAGTGGGTTGAAGGTGGATGCTTATTTTAATCCATTAGTTTTGAAAAGTGGGTTGAAGATGCACATAATTTTTAATCCATATGCTTTTAAAAGTTGTTTGAAAACGGATGGTTATTTTTAATCCATTAGTTTTTAACAGTGGTTTGTAAACGGGTGGGTATTTTTAACCCATTGGTTTTATAAAAGTGGTTTAAAAACGGATGGTTAAAAACTATGGTGCGGCAGCGGTGTTTTCTAATCGGCATTTTATATCTACTCAGCGCCAAATATATCACAGATAATCTGTTCTCGTTCTGCTTAGTTTAAACATTTGGAGGTACATAAAATTATCATTTACACACTAGTCATGGCCAAGTTCATACGCGAAGTAGTAGTCGGAAAAGTTTATCAGTATAGTACGTTAATTAATCACGAAGACAAGAAATCATACAATGTTTATCTAGAACATACTGACAAATTTTGTTAGGTTTTCCAGAGGTGGAAATAGTGGGATTGAGATAAGTAACCCATGGTCCAGGGCAAATTGCAAGAACGGTTGACACTTCCAAAGTTTGAAAAATACAACAAAAAATTTATTGTCATATTTAGGAAACTGCTTGCGGGACATAAACGAAGCAATGATTACTAATTATGTAAATTAAGTTCATTAATGATGCAAATGTTTTGTACGTGTAACCCCATCGCCATCATGTTGGAAAGGTAATGTTGCGACCCTAATTCCAGCAAAAAAGTATGTTACTGTAATATTCCCTATTTTTGATTGAAGATTATGAAAAGCAGGAAAAATTAGCAAAATAAACGTCTTTTGCATTTGTCCTTCTCTCGCTCTTTTCAAGTTTAAATTACATAATTGATTACACAGATAAGTGTTATTACTTGCCAAGTAGGCATCAATTAATTACTGTCTGCGCACCATGCTGCAGTGGTGCGTGGACATAAAATACAGGTGGTTTGTGGCAGAACTGCATCATAACTTGTTTCATCTTATGAGGTTTTTAAGAGGCGCTGAATATTGGTGTGAGTAATAGTTGTCCCCCACTCTCATTAACAGTCTTTCAGTTCCCCTCCCTAACAAAGGAGAGTATTGTAGAATAAAAACCCTCACTTCACCGCATGTTGCGTGCATTCTACTACAAAGTTAGATGGCGAAGTACATGAACTCAGAAATGACAGAGATGTTTCTACTTTTCAGTGAAGTCAAAGGTAATGTACTAGCTGCTGTACGATTGTACCATGAGAGGTTTCCAGGCTGGCGGCAACCTTCACAACTGCCACACAGAGACTGCGTGAAACACGCACTTTTAGACACGAGGTAGGTCTGGTCACCCGAGGAGTGTCCGTATACCAAATGTGGAAGAAGTACTAAATGTTGTAGAGAAAAACCAATCAACGAGCACCAGCGCGATTGCTCACACAATGGGTGTTTCCCATTCTAATGTATGGCATGTTATGCACGAGCAGCTGCTGCATGCCTACCACTTGCGAAATGTGCAGGCAATTGGACCAGCACATTTCACTACTCGACTTAAATTTTTCGCAGTGGTTTTTTTAACAGTGCACAGAAGTTCCTCATTTTGCTTCCTGTAACATACTGTTTTGCAGAAATAAGGGTGGCAATACCCCCTTTCAACGTGATGGGGGTGGGTAAAGGTACACAACATTTACTTTATTAATGATTACGGTTTACATATTAAGTAACCATTACTTTGTTTCTGTCCCGTAAGCAGTTTCCTAAACATGACAATAAATAAATGGTTTTTTTTTACTTTGGAAGCGTCTACCACTTTTGCTATTTGGCTTGGACCATGGGTTGCCTATCTCAATATTTATATTTCCACTTCAGGAATAACCTATCAAAATTTGTCGGCATGTTTTAGACCCATGTCAGCTTATTTTTGAGCAATGATGGGTTGGAATTTTAAAAGGAAGAACGTTATTAAAATTAGCTTCTTCGGCAATCTGCAGCAAAAAAACATTATCACAGTACATCCTATGCAGCCAGTGAGGTAACATGAAAACACATTCGTTGCCTTGAAAGTCTAGAGTTCAGATTCTATAAAATTTTCTCCTGTAATACTTAACATAAAAAGCCAGTGGCATATAGAGTTACCATTCCGAAGATGGAACTTAATTTGCATTTATCTTGCTTTCGAAAATGTTATACACAGCCGTCTGAGTACAAAATAATTACATTATATGGTGTCGTGTAAATTATATTTAGTTTTCTATGGCTTAAATATGAATGCATATGTGGCACCACCCATTACTACCAAAATAATAAGAACATTTTGTGCCACACATGATACATAGATTTTAATATGAGCTTAATAGCAGTTATTTAGATTATTGAAGAAATATTTGTACAACTTCCGCAATACAGAATGTAGACTAATGTTCGTGAAAAAAGCAACACCATACATGGATACATGTGTTGAAATGAACCTTATACTACAGAATATGTACATGGCAATACGCAATTTATTAGGATTTCCGTACTATAAATTATCTCTGTCCATTAGAATTCAGTATAGTGTGAAGCCCCAATGTGCTGCAATCAGTGCCTCTAAACGACGTGGCATGATATCAAGAATACCTGAATATGTTCCTGGGGAATCTACTTCCTAGCAGTTTGTATGCGAGTCCATAAAGCATCAACAGTGGTTGCTGCAGGACCATGACGAACAAGTTACCGAACAACCATATCCCAGACATGTTCGATGGGCGACATGTCAGGCGAACATACAGGCCAGGGAAGCAATGGTTTCCGTCGTTCATTGAAGAAGACTTGCACATTCCTCGCCACATGTGGACTGTCATTGTCCTGGTGAAATATGGCATGTGGAGTTGCCTGAAGTAGGTGCAGTATCTCGGTCTCTAAAACCTCCCCGATGTAGCAGTTACTGTTCAGATTGCCCTCAATACATAGGATTCGAGATCGAATGTTGTATCCAATGGCACCCTAAACCATCACAGTTGGCGTTTGTCCGCTATGCCGCTCCACAATGTAGGCTGCCAGATTGCCGCCACTGCAGTAGCATCTCACACACATGCGGCCATCACTGTAGGACAGGTAGAAGCGGGACTCGTCCAAAAACACATTATTTTGCCACTCTGTACACCAGCAACGGCATTCACGTGTCCATTGCAGACTGAGGCGTTTGAGGTTTCTGGACAATGGAAGCCGATGCTATGGCATCGGTCCAGGCCACAGCAGACTGCATCGAACCGGCACTCATTGAAATTGAAAAGCAAGTGCAGACATTGTCAGGAGAAACTATAAAAAGCATTGGCCTACCAATACCAGATAACATAGTAGATTCAACCGTTAACAATGACTACATCAGGGAAACTTCATATAATAGATTAGAATATCACACCCCCGCAGACTTATTAGTAAAACAATACATTTTGCCACTCCGCATACCAGCGATGGCATTCACATGCCCATTGAAGTCTAAGGCGTTTGTGGTTTCTGGATAATGGAAGCCGACGCAATGGACTGCGCGCCACCAGTCCACCCCGCAGCAGATGACATCGAACCGTCGATGCAGACAGATCCACACCAGTTGCAGTGCTCCAATTTCAAACCAACACTGTGGACGAGGCTGTATGGTCTGTTACGGTCATGCAGACAAGATGGCGGTCATTCCATGCTGTCACATTGCGTGGTCCAGTATTCGTTCGTCGCTGTGTACGACCCTCTTCTATCTACTGGTGCCACAAACTCATCACTGTCGTAGCAGCATGCCCTGTATGAGCCGAAATGACATGGTATGACAAACCCGTTTCCCGGAGACTGACCATTTTGCCCCATTCGATCTCTCTCACATGCTGATATGGCACCCTTCGAAGACGACGAGGCATGCTGGCACTCGCTTTCACTTCGTTTGACTGCTCTTCGCTGTGTGAGCGTGGCGAAACACAGACCTTTCCGGTTACACAAAAGAGGGCGCTGCTGGGCCTATGTGTACGCCATCTCTCTACAATCGTAAACACTTATTGCTGGTACACTATTATACACATCCCCTGAGTTTGGATTCATTCGGGCCATTCTTTCTGGTTGTTGCAATTTAAAATTGCTTGTAATTGGAAATGATAACATAATTTAAATAAACACCTTCCATGAGACAAAATTGAAATACTTTCATAGGAAATATAATAAATATATCATGAAAAAGCATGCCACTGTGATTAATGGCAAGGAATACAACTGTAACTAACTTGTAAATATAGCATATTTGGATCTCAAAAACAAATTTCGTTTTATTCCCATGGTTTTTACCATGATTAAACCACACCTTTTTTCAGGTTAAGGTCACCATAGCATACCTTATGTCACCAAAAGATAAAAGCCCATGAAATAATGATCTACAATGAACATCATAGAACCATAATTACAAAAATCTACAACTATTCTGTTTGCACTTTTACCTGACTCTCGATTCACTGCCCCAGAACATGAAAAGCATACTTTTACATTTATAAGATTTTGCTTAGAAACTTAAATGTTCAAGTATTTTGTTATGGTAAGCAATTTGTTAAGGGTTTCCATGGTTGTGTAGTTAGCTCGTTGACCTACCACCACAGTGGTCTGGAAGCGATTTCTGGCAGTTTCACTCCCGAATTTTCACGCATGTGAAACATGGTGAATGTTGACTGCGATCAGTAAGTTTTTCTTGGTATATTTCGATATATTTTGTATTTGAATTCCATCATCTTCCCATTAACACACAATATTATCGTGTGTTTCTAGCTGGCCACAGGTCTGTCCCGCAAGTAGATCATTTAGATTCCTTTCCCATTAAACTTTGTGTTTTGCTATTTACCATCTTGCTTTTGGGCAAACAGTATGTGACTATATAGTTATTTTTAAATAATTTATATTTCGTTGTACTTAATATTAAATTTCACTTTTAAGACATTAAAATATGTTCAACCTACCGGCTGTCTGGTGTAATTACTGCATGAGTTACAATTGCTCCAAGTGCACTGTCTGCCAGTTTGGAAATAAGCCTTCCAATCTGGAGATCCCATACACCGACACAATTCCTTGTGGCTGTCGCAGCAAGTCCAGCAGACTGGCACAGATTAATTGAGTCAATCTGAAGCTCATGCCTGTCAATAACATGGACCTGCTGAAAAATATTGTTTATATTCCAAACCTTGACAGTGCGGTCAATAGACGAAGTAATCACCTGGAAAACGAGACATCTTTAATTACAATTTTTTTCTTTTTAATTGACACTAAATGTCGACTAATCGACTCAACTTACTGAATTCCAGTTTCCAATGGTGAGAGGCTCAAGTGCAATTATGCGGCCAAAATGAGCATCCAAAACTTTTAATAACTTTCCATCTACCATGCTCCAAACATATAAATTCTTCCTGCAACATTCAGAACAAATATTCAGTTCACTTATACAGGATATATTAGGAGAACATTGTAAAAACATTTTATCTAGTAGGTACATTTCATGATTACCGAACTCCTGCTACTACATAATCCCTTGCAGCTGATACCATACACGAATTGGACTGCAAAACACGCGTGGAAATATTTCTTACGCCATGAGGTAATGTGAGTACTATGACACTAGTATCTGAAGCATTTTCAGTAACATCCCATATGATAAAACCATTGCTTCTGGTTCCAAGTAGAAAGGTTTCATTTTTATCTAGCTTCAGCTGAAGAAGTGCATCATCATTTCCACTTTCAAAGGCTGGCATCGCATTCTGCAAGAGAAATTAAACAACTGTGTAAATCATATGTAATAATGTTACAAGTTCGCTTATAAAAAATGTATTAAACACAAAACGAGCTATAATAACACCATGTAATATAGGTCGAAACATGAAATAATATGGAGCCACACAAATAAATAAATAAACAACATATTAAAAAGCCTCGCTGTTTATAAAAATAGGAGTAAACCACTCGCAGGCGTGCGCCTATCTCACAATATAGGGTAAATTTAAACTGAGCAGGCGTAGATATACCCCTGTAACACTTCAAAGGAATGTTGTGAACACTGCAATATTTTTTGTAACTGGATATATTTGTATAACTTCCTTTGCCTTAACGTCCTTAAAAATGAAGTGTTTTACTAATATGCGTTGCGGTGGTGTGATATTCTAATCTATTATATGAATATAATCTTTGCATTAATCTTTGTATAACTTCAGAGATTTGTTGATTTACAAATTTATATTTTGTTAGTATACAGTGTTAGGTCATTTGCAAGGACAGCATTTGTGTGAGTAACGAGATATGTTTGTGTTATAACAAATATATTGTAAGCAGAAGTGCATCACTCATTATTTATGGGAATTGCACACATTCCGAAAATAGCCAACCTGGCTCGAGGAGGGTTGCGCTTTTTACACAATGTAACATTTCAAAGAATGTTATTGCTGTGGCAAACACCAACATAGCAGAAAATAGCATTATGACTAATATAAAATAGTTTACAGACTTTAATTTCGTAGATGTTTGATGCATTTTAAAACTCGTCGTTAAAAGAGTATGGATAACGCATTCGAAGCTTAAATTTAAGATAAAGGATTACAGTAAAACCAAATAATTGATTTCAGCTTAAATTATTTAGCTATATCATAATTCCCAAAAAAAAATTAGGAACCAAAATTATGGAACATATTGAAATAAAAAGGCAGGAGAATGAATTCTTACCTAAATATAGAAACATAAAAATTTAAATTTTTGTAAGCAGAGATAAAATAGTTTTGTATGAAAACAATTTTTTGTAAGTTCACAAAAAAAATCTTGTAAAACTGTTGAATTTGTACACTGAAAATAGCAACAGTTGTGCTGCTATATAAAAATTCTCGCAGAAATAATGACATTCAGTTTAATGCTGACACCATCTCAGAATTTCAAGTTAAGGTGTGCGCTAAAGGCCGGTAAGTCATTACTTACGATAATCAATTAATGGTGAGGGCTACTTCTCTCCTTGGACGACAGGGCTGTTATCTTTTGAAGGTTAAATACCGCATATAAATATGAGATTAAATGATTGAAACTTCGTATGACGTTTTAATATACAGCATGTGTATGGATGCATCTGTGGTGTAGTGGTCAGTGTACTTGCTTATAACGGAAAGATTCCGGTTTATATTCTCGTCACTTCAGCTTGAATTTTCAAAATCGTAGTTGGGTTAGAACCTGCCTGTCAAGGCCGCATAAAATGTGTTCCTTGTAGTCCAGACGGACCCATAAATTTTATACCATTAAATTTAAAGTTGTTCATCAAATATGCAAATTGAGGCACTAAGAGCAAAAGGCAGGTAAGTGATATTTTAAAGAAACACGAGGTAAGTGCTTATCGTTATAGTCAATGTAGATATTTGTTTGAGAAAAATACATGTAAGTGGTATTGTAAAAAAATATGCTCTGAACGATAAACGATAAACGATAAACCAAAGTAAGATCCGGGCATCTTGGGGGCCAGGGATGAAGAACCTTATCACCAGCTGCTCCTCGACCAATCCAGCATTGCGGCAACGTCTCGTTCAGGTATCCGCGAACAGCTAGGTGCCAANCTGCTCCTCGACCAATCCAGCATTGCGGCAACGTCTCGTTCAGGTATCCGCGAACAGCTAGGTGCCAATAGGGTGGTGCATAATCATGCTGGAAAATAAAGTCTCCCGCCGCCTCTTCTAACTGGGGAAACAATCGATCTGTAAGAATGCCCAAATAAGGGATTCCAATAACACTGGGCTCGTGAAAAAAAAGGGGTGATAATAGTGTCTTTGGATACAATGCAAAACAAGTTCACTTTGGAGGAAGCGTGCTTGTGTTCGGTGGTTTCATTTGGAGACTCCTGACCCCATATCCGCACATTGTGATGGTTCACCTTACCATTTGTATGGAACGTTGCCTCATGTCTAAAAACCAACTTAGACATGAAGGCATCGTCTACCTCGTACTGGGCAAGAACGAACGCACAGAAATCACGTCTCAGTTCCTTACCCCTTTCGGTAAGAGCCTGTACATGCAGCGGTATCCTGTATGGTTTGTACAGCAATTTATTTCGCAACACTGTTCATAACAAACTGTAACACCAGACATGATGGAAAGAGCGTGGCATGAGTTTGATTATCGCGTAGATGTCGTTTTGGCTGCTCATTATGGTCACATTGAACATTTATGATTGTATAGTAAACAAACATCACCATTCCATGCTTCATTTGATTGGTCAATCAAGGTTGTAGGTTGTTTGGTTTTAATATTATAGATATTGAAAGTTTGGGGTATTCTTTTATACTCACACTGTATATCCAAATTCCCGATGGTGATACAGTTCATAATAGTGATATCAATGTTGCTATCAAGCCAAGAAATTAAGTTAAATCTAGAATGTATGCCTACATGAGAAAGAAAGAATGATCACAATGGCAACCACAAAAATTACCAAAATACAACAAGTGCGATACACATTACGGAACCTGTAAAGTCTTTTCCTTTGGTTACCTATAAACAACATGCATTTAACACATCAGTCACACAAGATAGACGTTACTGCAATGTTCGCATGGAAACCGAAATAAAAAATATATAAAATCAAATATATGTATAAGCATTTAAATATGTATATTGCACAATAAATGAACGCTGTTGGTCACATTAGTATAAACAAATTTTGCAAAGCAAAGAAGCTTATGTGCGATAAGGACAACAATGCTACACAATCTGTCAAAATGGTATAAAAATAAAATATAAAGGAAATTGGTTACCGGCACTTTTCAACCATTGCAATCCCATATTACACCATCTTCGGGTGCTGTACACTACTATAGATAATGCTAGACAAGATCAGACCATTCTGGTCTGAACACTTCAACAGTACTTCCGACCCGACCGACGCAAGTTGGGCTATTAACTAACATCGTAGGAATCTGTAAGGCTGCCGCAGGGGGTCGGACAGCTACGCGAGCACAGTGCAGGTCTCGGCAAGTCGAACGGTGGTACATGACAATAACTGAGAATAGACGCACCATGCACCAGGGTGGCAGACTAGCCTAGTCACACATGCACCTCCTTTTACGAAAGAAATTCCATTATGCTGTACTAGGAAATCATTTATGCAATTTTAAATACTATATGCATATACATGTACTTATTTAAATACATGCCATTTATAGTACCAGTACTGTTATCATATATATATATTTAAAAAAATTAAACCATAAGTCGCGCAAGAGAGCCGACACTGCTACATGCTCAGACAAACAGATTCAAAAAAAGTTATAAAATTGGTGATTATTCCGTATTGTGTATCCGAATCATTCAAAAAATACTACATTACATATCCAATGATATGGCAAAACCCACATAAAAGTAGCCTTTTTTGTATCAATTAAAAAANAAAAAATACTACATTACATATCCAATGATATGGCAAAACCCACATAAAAGTAGCCTTTTTTGTATCAATTAAAAAATTTTTTTTTAATTGCAAAATTTCTCATTGCATATTCAACCTGACTGTAATTACTGGGTTTTTACCAAAAGTTTATGTTTGCTTATCCACATGAAAAAGATTGATCGAAAAGTGTTTGGTTTGGATATCCAAATTGAAAGGTGGAAAATAGTATCGAACCTCATTTGTTCCGACCCANTGATCGAAAAGTGTTTGGTTTGGATATCCAAATTGAAAGGTGGAAAATAGTATCGAACCTCATTTGTTCCGACCCACATACCAAATTCCCTCTAGAAAATTTTTCGACAAACACCTAATTATTTCCTGTGACATACCCAAGATGAAAATGGAACAATTGGCAACTTTGCCATTTATTTCCCTGGGCATATCCCCTTGTGAAAGTGACTTTTTGCTTAATATTTCCTATTGCTTATACATAATAACAACTATCTTAAATTTAAAAAAAGTTATCAAAAAAGTGGGTAATTTATAGAAACTTAAAGGCCTTCACAGGTGTATTATTTATGCATATAATATCAAGTCACTTTAAATTCTGAACACTTAATAATCACGACTTGTGAGATGGCTCTTACATGTTGTCATAGAGACGATATATATTGGCAAGGGAGGTCCAAAACGGTCCTTTCTCTTACTACCAAACTGCAAGCTATCAACACTTTAATAAAATGTCATTTAATGTAGCAACACAAATCAAAAGAGAAACAAATTGGTAATTTTTTACCCCTAGTTTCTCAGGGCCTATCCCAGTGCGGAGAGTTACATGTTGCTAAATATTACCTTTCAAGTAATCGATCCTAAATTCACATACTTTGAACTGATGCAAACAACATGAAACTTTAATTTTAAACATGCAAAACAACTACTGCCACTGTCACTTTAAATTGACACAAACAGCTACTAGGGCACACTTCAAACTGATGCAAATAATAAGTCACTTTAAACTCTAAACAATGTGTAATCACGAATTGTGAGATGGCTTTTTCGTGTTGTTATAGAGACGATATATAACGGGAAGGGAGGTCCAAAATGGACCTCCCACTTACTACCAAACCACAAGGACAAAGGTCATTCAAAAATTCAAAAAATTTTACTGGAATCAATTACTAATCACGAGTTGTGAGATGGCTCTATCGGGTTTGTTATAGAGAATATATATATCGGCAAGATAGGTACGTTTTGGACCTCCGTCTTACTACCAAACAACAAGGTCAAAGGTCATAAACTGATGCAAATAACAAGCCATTCAACACTTTAAAAATCGTTACTGGAAATTGGTAATTTTTTCCCATTTGTTTCTCGGGCATATTCCAGTGCGGAGATTGACTTGTTGCAAAAAATTTCCTTTTACATATTCAATTCTTAATTCAAACACCTTAAAACATCAAAACTAAATCAACTAATTCATTTTAAACATGAAAACCAACTACTGCCATATTCACTTTAAATTTACACAAAGAGCAACACAACCAAACTTTAAACTAATGCAAATAACAACTTACTTAAATTTAAAAAAANCTTTAAATTTACACAAAGAGCAACACAACCAAACTTTAAACTAATGCAAATAACAACTTACTTAAATTTAAAAAAAATTTTTTTCAAGAAAGTTAGTTATTTATGGAAACTTTAGTCCTTCACAGGTGTATTATTTATGCATATAATGTCAAGTGACTTTAAACTCTAAACAATTAGTTATCATGAGTTGTGGGATAGTTATTTTGTGTTGTTATAGGGAAGATATATATATGCAAGGGATGTCCGTTTTTGACATCCCTCTTACTACAAACAGCAAGGTCAAATGTCATAAATGGATGCAAATAACAAGTCATTCNTGTCCGTTTTTGACATCCCTCTTACTACAAACAGCAAGGTCAAATGTCATAAATGGATGCAAATAACAAGTCATTCAACACTTTAAAAATGTTTACTGGAAATCGGTATTTTTTTCCCATTAGATTCTCGGGGTCTATCCCAGTTTCGAGAGAGACTTGCTGCTAAAAATTATATATTATGTATTTATCCTAATTTCAAACACTTTAAACTGAGGCAAACAACATGTAATTTTCATTTTAAACATGAAAACCAACTATTGCCATTCTCACTTTAAACTGACGCAAACATCTACTCGGGCACTCTAAAACTGATGCAAATAACAAGACACTTTAAACTCTAAAAAATTAGTAATTACAAGTTTTGGAGATGGTTCTTTGGTGTTGTTATAGAGACGATATATATCTGCAAAAGAGTATCAAAACGGACCTCCCTTTTACTTACACACAGCTAGCCATTCAAACACTTTAAAACATGATGCAAATATCAAGTAAGTTTACAATCTAAACAATTAGTAATCACTAGTATTTCAGATGGTTCTTTCGTGTTGTTATAGAGACGATATACATCTGCAAAAGTGTACCAAAACAGACCTACCTCTTACTACCAAACAACAAGCCATTCAACATTTTAAACTAATGCAAATATAAGTCAGTTTACACTCTAAAAAATTTATAGTCGCGAGTGGTGAGATGGCTCTTTTGTGTTGTTATAGAGACGATATATATATCGGGAAGGGAGGTCCAAAAAGGACCTACCTCTTGCTAACAAACCACAAGGACAGAGGTCATTGTCTATTTTAAAAATTTTAACTGTTAACAATTAGTAATCACGAGTTGTGAGATAGCTCTTTCGAGTTGTTATACAGACGATATATATATGCAAGGGAGGTCCAAAATTGACCTCCCTCTCACTACCAAACACAAGGTCAAAGGTCATAAACTGATGCAAATAACAAGCCATTCAACACTTAAAAATTATTTACTGGAAATTAGTAATTTTTTCCCATTAGTTTCACGGGGCCTATCCCATTGTAGGGAGTGACTTGTTGCTAAAAACTTCCTATTATGTATTCGATCCTAAATTCAAACACTTTAAACCATGAATACTAAATCAACTAATTCATTTTAAACATCAAAACCAACGAATGCCATTCTCACTTTAAAATGACACAAACTGCTACTCGGGCACAGTTTAAACTGATGTAAACAACAACTCACTTTAAACTCTAAACAATTAGAAATCACCAGTTGTGAAATGGTTCTTTCGTGTTTTTATAGAGACAATATATTTCGGCAAGGGAGTACCAAAATGGACCTCCCTCTTACTACCCAACACAAGGTCAAAGGTCATAAACTGATGCAAATAACAAGCCATTCAAAACTTTAAAAATGTTTACTGGAAATTTTTTCCCATTACTTTCTCGGCCCTATCCCATTGCGGAGAGCGACTATTTCTAAAATTTTCCTATTATGTTCTCGATCTTAAAATCAAACACTTTAAAACACGAAAACTAAACCAACTAATTCATTTTAAACATGAAAACCAACTACTGCCATTCTCACCTTAAATTGACACAAACTGCTACTCAGGCACACTTAAAACAAGTCACCTTAAACAATAAATGAATAGTAATCATGAAATGTGAGATGGCAGATTCGTGTTGTTATAGAGACAATATATATGCAAGGGGGGTCCGTTTTGTACCCCGCTCCTACTACCAAACAGCAAGGTCAAAAGTCATAAACTGATGCAAATGACAAGCCATTCAACACATTAAAAATGTTTACTGGAAATTAGTGATTTTTTCTCATTAGTTTTTCAGGGCTATCCCAGTGAGGAGAGTGACTTGTTGCTAAAAAAAATTCCTATAATGTAATCGACACTAAATTCAAACACTTTAAACTGATGCAAATAAAAAGTCAATGATAAAAAAATTCCACTGTCAATAATACTTTCAGCGCAGTGGGTGATGCTGGAGAAGATGGCCCTGGCACAAGGGGCGATGCTTGCGAAGATGGCCCTGGTACCAGAGGTGATGTTGTTGGTGATGATGATCATGGCACTGAGGGTGATGATGCTGGTGATACTGAGCCCCATCTTATTATGGCCGACCGTGGGCCCCGTCTTATTGTGGCCGGCTGTGGGCCCCATCTTGATATGGCTGACTGTGGGCACTGTCTTGATGTGTCCGACTGTGAGCTCTGTCTTAATTGCCGTGGTAGTGGCTGGTTACAGCAATGACACCTATTCATTGTGATGGTGAGACAGTATTTGAAGTCTGGAAGCTTCTTATGATGGTATTACATACTGTTACTGGACTTGAAAACATAAATACATGTCTATAGGGGAGAATGTGAGGCGAACCTCTTATTTGCATTACAAAAATAATTATTCCTGCCATGATATAATTGTCGCATAACGAGTCTAAGTTGAATAAAAAATATAGGTTGCCTCGCATAAGTATACGTATGATTAAATAGCAATTACTTTATCGAAAGAGAATTTGTGAACAATAAGTTGCCTTACCGAAATTACATGTACAAAGTGCACAACTATTACGCGTGTTCAGCAGTTTGTGAGTGTCAAACAAGGTTATAAAAAAACACTATCCTAAATTGATATAGAATAAGTGTTTGTCAGAAGTTTGTGAGTGTCAAACAAATTTATAAAAAATCTATCACAGATTGATACAGAATAAGTGTGGTCAGCAGTTTGTGAGTTTCGCACAAGGTTGTAAAAAAGACTATCACAAATTGATACAGAATAAGTGTGATGGGCAGTTTGTAAGTGTCAAAATAGGTTGTAAAAAACTATCAAAGATTAATATAGCATAAGTGTGGTCAGCATTTGTGAGTTTCACGCAAGGTTATAAAAAAAACTATCACAGATTATATAGAATAAGTTTAACAAAAATACCAGCAAATTCAGTATATAAATGCCGTCTAGATGTAACAAACTTCAGTGTCTGCAGTGGAGTGTCTGCCTAACTTCATTATCAGTAGTGAAGCATCCAGGGTTTTCTATCAGTTTTTTTAATTGATAAAATGAATATCTTAACGACTACCACCAAGACTCAGGTAATACCAGACAACATAGTGAACAATTTTATGGAAATGAAAAAAAAAATAGAAAATTATAGCAAAACCAAGAAGAAATTAAACAACTTATAACAAAAGTGTCTAAAGCATGACAGATCTGGATAAACTGTTAAAAATTGAAATAATTAGTGACTGGTCTATTACAAAAATTTATAAAATCAAATTAAATAAATTTAAAAAATATTGGCAAACAAATGTCATAGTTGTAGAAAAATATCAGAAAACTGAAAAAAATGTAAATTGGTTAAATCATTTATTAATTTAGAAGCACGGGAATAAAAAAAACGAAAGATTAAGAACAGTAATAAAAACAAGCTAATAGAAAAATATAAAAATAGTGGACTGGTATAGAGGTGTGTGAATAAAAAAAGGCAATTTAAATTTTTAGTATTTGGCAAGAATCTTTAATTTCTACGATTTGAGTTAAGTTTTTATTATTATTATTATCTTTTGAGAGTAGGATTAATAGTTTCTTGTTATAATTAACCATCATTGTATTATAGGGTAAAATTAATGAGTATCTAACTTCTCCTATCTTGGTCCATTTGATGCAACATCGCCCATAAGAGTAATTGCATTAAAATTTAATAAAATCTTGAATCATTTCTTTCCCTCTAATAATGCATTCAATTAAATCACTGAAAATTATCATAGTACTTTTGTTCGTTCACCGATAAATGTTTTATTGTCACAGGCTTTGAATAAATTTTGATAAGCAACATTGGATAGTTGATGATTTAGATTTTCATACGCCTTTTTTTTACCTGTGATGACACTGTACATCTTAAAAACATTTTATGTGATTACTGCGAGTTTAAAAATAAATGTTGTGGAAAAATAACTAATTTGGCTGATTTTTCAGAACCATTTCTTAAACTCGAGATATGCTGTTATGGAAATGTGACTCAATTATAAAAATCCATCTGATTTTCGTGACCTATTCGACAAATCTGTTGGTATTGCCTATGAAATACTTGGCTAAGAAGGGCCTAGCTATCGTTTCAGATGCTATCTTTACAGTCGATAATTTTGGACATAAAAATAATGATGGTGTTTTTATAGATTATGTTCCTTTAAAACCGTATATTCGTATCACTGGTCAATACACAAAAATATATTTATAATTGGGTGGGAATTGAGGCAGCCTCAGTTTTGCCTCACATAGGTCTTGAGGCAATTGCGAAATTGACTCAACTTTGCCTTAAGTTTATTTCGTAATTTTTATTTTATTACTGCATAATCGTGAGGCAAAGTTGAGGCAATGCTCGAATTTGCCTAAAGATTATGTCACTTTTTTAGTGTGATTTTCTTCAACTTTGCCTCTTGATATTTTTTTGTTTGTTGTGGTTAACGATCAAAAATAATTTTGATTTCGAAATATTCTTCAATAAATGATTTAAAAAAACAAAAACATTTAAGTAAAAGAACAAAATATATAAAACCCTGTTTTTTTCAAGTTGAACCGCATCTAGCAAAATGAAATATAGAGTCTCAGACATTGCCCTGGAACAGATAAAAAAACAAAATTGGCCAATTGTCAACACAAATCAAATGAGATGCATTATCAATAGCTGGTGGTTTCGGAAAAATTCAAAGATTCGCAGCTTAATTAATGTACATAACAACATTGCAGTTTTCATCGTAAAAACCAAATTTCCATACATATATCGGCATTCCAATTGCAAGATATTGGAAAAATTAAAAGAAAATTCAGAGAATTTGCGTTGTTTTAATATTCCCAACTTGAAAACGCATTCGAAAAAATCAATTTCCAAGTTTAAATATTGTTATAGAAAATATATGTATCAGCAAGGCTGGTCCATTTTGGTACTCCCTCTTACTACCAAACTCAAGGTCAAAGGTCATAAACTGATGCAAATAACAAGGAATTCAACACTTTAAAAATGTTTTCTGGATATTGGTAATTTTTTCCCCATCAATTTCTCGGGGCCTATTCCAGTGCGGAGAGTGACTTGTTGCTAAAAAATTCCTATTATGTATTAGATCCTAAATTCAAAAACTTTGAACTGATGTAAACAACAAGACACTTTAAACTCTAAACAATTAAAAATCACAAGCTCTTAGATTGCTATTTGGTGTTGTTATAGAGACGATATATAAAGGCAAGAGAGGTCCAAAATGGACCTCCCTTTCGCTACCAAACACAACGTCAAAATTCATTCCACACTTTAAAAAAATTTACTGGAAATAATTAGTAATAACGAGTTGTGAAATGGCCCTTTCGTGTTGTTATAGGGATGATATATATCGGCAAGGAAGGTCCGATTTGGCACTTCATCTTACTACCAAACAGCAAGGTCAAAGGTCATAAAGTGATGCAACTAACAAGCCATTCAAAACTTAAAATTGACACAAACAGTTTCTCAGGCACACTTTAAATGATGCAAATAACATGTAACTTTCATTTTAAATATTAAAACCAACTACTGCCTTTCAACACTTTAAATTGACACAAACAGCTACTCGGAGACACTTTAAATTAACGCAAATAACATATAACTTTCATTTAAAAATGAAAACCAAATACCACCATTCTCAATTTAAATTGACACAAGCAGCTACTCAGGTACACTTTAAACTAATGCAAACAACATGTAAATTTTATTTAAAACATAGACACCACCCTTAGCCAGCCATTCAACAATTTAACATTTTAAACATGAAAACCAAAAACTGCCATTCTCACTTTGAAGTGACACAAACAGCTGCTCAGGCACACATTTTTTCTAATCGCCATTGCCTGCTTCTGAAAATGAAAAAAATTAAGCACGGGATGTTGTACCTAACTGAACACCAACTTCGTTCGATGTTTTGCATGTGCATTCTTAAAGTCTCGCCCTGCCTCAACTTTGATTTGTTTCGGGTGTTTACTAATCCACTCTTTCCACTGCACACAAACTCCCTCGGGTGATGTATTTGCATGTGACGATAACCGTGTATGTCCAAATTGCTGTAACCTCGCCAACAGTCTGAAATTATCGTCGTGCTCGGCACTATACAGTCACGAATGCATTTCACTAATGTCGTGTCGTGGTGCACCTGCACCAGGAAGAACTTTGTAGGATCACCTCTCTTCACACCGCCGAAACCCACTGGCCGTGAACTTTACGTCCATTGCGGTTTTTGCGCTTACCCAATTTTGATTCGTCTATCTCGACTATTTTGTCAGACCTGCCGATTCGTTTCCTGTAAGTTAACACTCAGTCTATGCACACTTGGCGGCAGAAATTCCACCAGGTGACGACTGTCTTGCCCGAGCACTGATGTTCGCTTATTATAGTCTGATGTCGGGGATACTTGATCAGGCACCACAATAAACACAACTCGATGATCTTGCCGGGCGACAAATTCGAATCTCCCACGAAACTGCCCTGTCTCGCCAACACTTCAAAATTACATTTCGTGCCATTCTTGATGCGCTGTTGATACCAATAAAACATACCTCGATTGTCCATGGGCCTGGCTTCACCTTCACTGCATCGTCCACATCGTATCGACAGTTTGAGGATGTTGTTGTCAATAAGAAATGTATTTACGTCCGGCGAGAAATAAATCATCATCCGAGCGTTCAAAATTGTGATTTTACACCCCGCACACACCAGTGTACGTTTTTTGATTGAAAACTTTAAATTTTAAGGAAAAATTATACTTGGATAGTTTGAACGGAACAATTGGCTTGAACTTGGATATGTCAAACGGAACTCGGCGAGATACGCAATGGTACACTGACTTGTAAAGGAAACAATTTGAATGGATACTTAATACTGTAACTGCTGTTTTACTATGGTTTTACCATAAAGGTATGCAACACGAAATAATGACCGATTCAAAAAAGTGGTTATAAAATTCAAGAGAAATATTAATTTACCAGCAAATGCATACTGCGCAAGAATCGAGCCCTGTATGTTTTGTTAGGCGAAAAAATTTCCGTTGTGTAGTGTGGAACGGTAAGGTTGTCACTGCTGCACACTGATGCAAACTGATATAAAAATAAAATGTAAAGAAAATAGATATAAGCACTTACCAAACATAGCAATCAGATATTACTCACGCATGTCCCTTTATGAGAAGAATTCAGTTATACAGAACAATGTAGCCATTTATTTCGTTTAAATACATCAATCTGTAAATATAAGCACATTTCTGTAAAATATATCTTTGAATAAGCTTTTGAGAGTAGAGGATATCACTAATGTCCAAACATATTCACTTATAGGTCTATAGAAAGTAGTTCGTACCACCACACATCGCTCAAAACTTCTTTCTCTTGTCGAGAGGACATGGTAAAAATAATGGGAAGCGGTTCTAGTGGTCAGATAATTTTAAACTCTATCATGGCAAATGGAAATATTAATTTACCTGTAGAACTTGGCTGAGATACCAAGCTTGCATAGCCACCTAAAGAATTCAACCTCGCATTACCAGACACGAAATAAAATTAATTTACATACACCTACCTGTCAATCTGCAGTAGGACAAAGAGTTTCTTTGCTGTCTCCAATGCCTAGGATGTTTTCAAGGTCGTACTACAATTACAGTCACACCCCATCACAGAAGCTGGTGTAAGACACATAAGAAGCGAGCAGCAGCAGCAGCAAAAAAAAAAAAAAAAAAAAAAAAAAANCAACACTTAAATATGCACGAGTGTAAAGAATTTGAGAGGCCAAATTGTCAACTTCGCAGGTTAAACAGCGATCGACCTGATATGGTGAAACAAAGTTCAGTCCAGCAACTATGCCGACGTCTGCACCACACAGCCAGCAGTCATCTACTGAGGCAGCCCTAGAAAGGCTATGCAAACTAGCATGCAGTGTGAACAGTATACAAGCGAGCCTCACGTAAAAATGAATGTGTTTTCGTCTACGAGCATGGTGGTGAAAAGCAGATCGTTACAACTACATCCATCTACTACGATCGTGTACTTAGCTACAATAAGAAAACGTCATCATATGTTGAAGACTTACCATCTGTAACACTGTTGGCCTCGTCAACAGCAAAGAGCCCTGAAGAGTCGCTACAAGCATTACAGTATCAATCTCTCCATTGTGGAAATAGTTTTAGTACAAGTTGTAACGTGCCAACATGAAAGTTGGCAATGCATGTTCAGGCCAGCACACATATTCTTATTATGTCAAGTCTGTACAATAAATCTAAAGTATATAAATTATTTATATGTTATTAATTAATCTCAACGCACTCTAATTTTAGTTTCACCTCCATCAATAGGAAAAAAATTACAAGAAATTTTCTAAGTCTGAAAGAGAATAAAAAATTTTTTTGTGTCGTGTCTCGAAATCAGGTCTCTACAGCCGGCTGCTTGAGCAACACACACAGATACTCTATCAGATACTCTCTCGATCTTTGTCTCTCCAGTCGACCACTAGAGTGCTGGACCATCGTCTGCTAGGGTTGCTGTGGTTTAATCCATCTTTGTTTCCCCTGTCACCTGTCAGGGGGATGCTTACATCAATTTTGTTACCGATGGCGGTTGCTAAGAGTACACGTGTCGACACACATGATCAAATTCCGATGTGCAGCAAGCAGAACACTCACATATTTATACTGTACTCGCTGCAAGTAGCTCAAAAAATATCAGACGCACGAGGTGTCTATCCAACTGCTAATGAGGGTTGGAGCTCGACAGTGCCGATAGAACAGGATGACTACAGCTATGTGGCTTGACTGTGAGTGCTAAAGTCGTAATAAACAGTGTTAGCCTGACACATGGGTTGATGTAACATCGTGCAATATATAATATCTCCTATACATGAAAAAAATTAAGTCACATAATAATAAATAATAAAGGATCAACATGGACGCAAGTACACTGATAGCACGATGTCGTATCGAACAAACACAATAAAAAATTAATACTTGATATTTTCACTGTCTGTATTAGAGACATCAGTGTTGCTCTTGTGCCGAGAACTTTAGTTAAGAGCTGGAATTCCCGTCAAAGGGGAAAAGAGCTTATGCTCACAAGGACCAACCTCAAAAAAATCTACTATATGTCAAGAACAGTACACTATTTACTATCAGTGAATTATTGAAGATGCATTACACGACTTGTAAAGGCTGTGTTCTTTTCCTTGCAACTAAACATAATGCATTTACAGTGGTGATCATGCAAGGCAAGAGACGACAACACTACTACAGATTGATTAATAAATACAAAAAATTTCAAAGGAAAATAGTTATAAAAACCTACCAACCGATGCATATTGCGCGAGCAAGGAACGTTGTCCATAATGTTAGATAAAAAAAAACCATCGCAATGAACTCATGCCAGCAGACATAAATAATAGGAAAAAAGTTATAAACACCTACCAACCAACATGTGTTGCACAAGAGACGAGCACTGTATGTCACATCAGTCGTTGCTAGACAAGATCATGAGTCTGAAAACTGACGTGGTAGCCTTCGTTAGTACAGCAGAATAGCAAACGATTTTCCCCATGTAACCCTCTGCTCTAGCTACGCTTAAGTACAGAGGCACAAGAATCCACTACCAACCATCGCATAATGCGCGAGCATCGAGCAATGTACATCACGTTAGACTAAAATAAAATACTATGACAGAGTCAAGCAGCAGAGGGAGCGACAAGGTTGACACTGCTACATACCGATGCAAACAGATATAAAAAATGTGAAGTAAACTAGATAAAAAAAATTACCAACCAGCGCATATTGCACATACGTCGAGCATTGTACATCGCATTAGATGATGCTAATCAAGACCAGGAAGCCCTGACTACTACGATAGAACAACAAACGATTTCCTTACAAACCGATCGGAATGAAACCATCAAATTGAGATTACAGCCAACACACACAGCCCGCATCACCAGCAGTGGAATACACCCACCCTGTCTGACGTTGTGTGATCAACTGACATCTCGAGAATCTGAAAGCTAGCCTGCTTGTCGACCGACAGTGTAGGCACTGTGCAGGTCTCAACGAGTCAAAGGGATGGTACATACACTAGTCGAGAGTCAAGTCATGCTCCAGGGTGGCAGACCAGCCAGGTCACTCATGTACTTCCCTTTACTAGAGGACTACAGTTATACAAGGCAAGGAAAAAACGTTATTTCGTTTTAAATACTTTATACATGTATGCATGTTTAATGATTAAGAAAAACATGCGAACACTTTGAGAAAAACCCATTTGCCCCCACTCGCAATGAGCAAAGAGGAACTGTGCTACAAGGTATCGTGTGAGGACATTGACAACAGCCACCACTGCCACTGCCAGGATGGCTACACTGGCTCCTCTGCCAGGAGGAAATCAACAATTGCGAGAGTGCACTCTGCCTGTAGTTTTAAGGATGAAGAGAAAACATGTGAAAGATCTGAGAAAACCCATTTGCCCCCACTCGCAATAGCAGGAAATGTGATGCCTTACGACCTTGACTCTTGAGCATTATTTCGGACGACATCTATGCAACGGGGGTAGAAAAAAAAATGTATTTATAAAACTATCATGGCAAAACAGAAAATCCAATTGTCTCACTCACAACAGCAGGAACGATGACAACCAGCAACCATGACCTTGAACTTGGATAACATTATGTTACCTTGACCTTAATCAGAACTTATATGCCATGATGAGACCTTGAACTTGACCTTTGGCCACATCTCAAACAAAATCCACCCCTTAAAAAAATAGCGATTTTTTTATAACATGTTAAATATCGGAAAAAATCATTCGACAATGACGGTTTCGTCTTCGACGAAGCTGAAAATGGAGGCATGCCTCCGTCTTGAGTTGCCAAGGTCTCGTAAAATTTTCTGACCTTTTTTTAATTTACCAAAAAAATTGCTCTTTTTTGGTTTTAAGCTGTAGAATTTGTTCGAGATGGTGACCAAAGGTCAAGGTCGCATGACGTCATACAATGTCAGATTAATGTCAAGATCACAGTACATCATCCACGGTCAAGGTCATGGTTGATTGTTGTTATGGTTCCTGCTGTTGTGAGTGAGCCAAATGGATTATTTCAGTGTCTACTCGTGAAAGTGTTTTGAACGAAATATAGGTTTTTTCCCGTTAATCCCTAGCGTAGATGTCGTCCGAAATGACGTTCAAATATCAAATTCGTAAGTTATTACGGTTCATGGTATTGTGAGCGGTGTCAAATGGGTTTTCTCAGAGTGTTCGCATGTTATTCTTTATCCTTAAAAATATGTACGTTTAAATATTATTAAAAAGGAAATAACTTTTTTACCATACCTTGTATAAGTGAATTGCACTCGTAAAGGGAAGTGCATGAGTGACTTAGCTGGCCTGCCACCCTGGAGCCTGATTCGACACTCGAATAGTGTACGTACCATCCCTTAGAACAGTTGTGACCTGCATAGTGCCTACACCATCGGTTGACCACCTGGCTTCCTTTTAGATTCTCGAGATGTTAGTTGATCACACACTATCGGACAAAGTTGGTGCGTTCCACCGCTGGTGATGCGGGTGTTGAGTGGTAGCTGTAATCTGAATTTAATGCTTTTGAATTCCGATCGATTTGTAAGTAAATCGTTTACTATTCTGAAGTACTAGTCAGGGTTGCCTGGTCTTGATTAGCATCATCTAATGCGATGTACAACACTCGACGTATGTGAAATATGCACTGATTGGTATGTGCTTATAATTATTTTCCTATACATTTTATTTTTAATATCTGTTTTCATCGGTATGTAGCAGTGTCGACCTTGTGGCTCCCCTGCTTCTCGACTCTGGCATAGCATTTTTTTTTAGTCAAACGTGACATACATTGCTCGATACTCGCACATTATGAGATGATTGGTAGTGGAATTTGTGTGCCTCTGTACTTTAGCGTAGCTCGGTCAGAGGGTTACATGAGGAAAATCGTTTGCTGTTCTGCTGTACTGTCCAAGGCTACCACGTAAATTTTCATACATATGGTCTTGTTTAGCAATGACTGATTCAATGCACAATGACTTGTGCAGTATGTGTTTGTTGGTAGGTGTTTATAAAAATTTTCCATTATTTATGTCTGCTGGCATAAGTTCTTCACGATGGTATTTTTTTTGTCTAGCGTTATGTACAGCGTTTGTTGCTTGCGCATATGCATCGGATGGTAGGTGTTTATAACAATTTTCCTTCGAAAATCTATCTATATCTAATCATCAATATGTAGAAGAGTCATCGTCTCTTGCATGACCACTGCTTTAAATGCATGATGTTTAGTGGCAAGCAAAATAATACAGCCTTTAAGGGTCGTGTAATGCGTCTTCAATATATCTTTACTGGTAAATAGTGTACAGCACTTGACATATTGTAGATTTTTTGAGGTTGGTCCTTGTGAACATAAGATCTTTTTTCCGTTGACGGACATTCCCGCTCTTTACTAAGGTTCTCGTCGCAATAGCAACACTCATATCGCTATTACATACTGTGGAACTATCAGGTATTATTATTATTATTATATAGTGGAGATTCTATACGACATCGTGCTAGCAGGGTACTTGCGTCTATTTTCAGCCTTTATTATTTATTATTATGTGACTTAATTTTTTCGAGGTTACCCCAACCCACGTGTTAGGCTAACGCGATTTATTGCGACCTTTAGCACTCACAGACGAACCATGCCGCTATAGTCCTCCTATGCTATCGGTACCGCCCAGCTTCAGCCGTCAATGTCAGTTAGAAGGACATGTCGTGCGTCTGGCATTATTTTAGTTATGTGCAGCGAGTACTTCATGTATGGGTGAGTGTTCTGAATGCTACACTTCAGAATTTAGTATGTGTGTGGACATAAGTGCTTCTAGCGACCGACATCGGTAACGCAAACGATGTTGGTGTCCCCCTTGAGAGGTATCTTGAGAAATAAAGATGACCGAAAACCACAGTGAATCTAGCAGACGATGGTCGCGAAATCTATCAGTCGACTGGAGAAATAAAGATAGCAATAGTAATTGTGTGTTTTGCTCAAGCAGCCACCGGTAGGGACCTGAGTTTGAGACTTGGCACTATACAAAAATATTAATTATCTTTCAGTCTTTGACAAAATTTGCAAATTTTTTTTCTTAGTTAATGAGTTAAACCTTATATTAGCGTGGTCAAAGATAAATGTATATAATATAAATAATTTATACTCTTTAGATTTATTTTACAGACTTGACATAATAAGAATATGTATGGTGGCCTGAACATGCAATGCCAACTATCATTTCGGCGTGCATTACAACTTGGATTAAAACTATTTCCACAATAGTAACATTGATACTGTAATACTTGTACTGTATCTTCAGGTCGCCATGCTATTGACGAGGCTTACAGTGTTACAGAAAGTAAGTCTTTAACATTTGATTTCGTCTTCATATTGCAGATGAGTACACGAACATAGTAGATGAATGTAGTCATGACGATCTGCTTTCCACCACCATGCTCGTCGAAGAAAATGCATCCGTTTTTACATGATACTAGCTTGTATACTGTTTCCACTGCATGCAAGTTTTGCGTTGCCCACTTCGGGCTGCCTTAGTAGATAACTGCAGGCTGTGTGGTGCAGACATCAGCATGGTTGCTGGACTGAATTATGTTATCTTAGCAGGTCGATCGCTGTCTAGCCTGCGAATTTGACAATTCGGCTACTCAACTTCTTTACACTCATAATTTTTCAGTGTTGGAGGTGCTTTTTTTTTATGCTGCTCGCTTTTGATGTGTCTTACACCAGCTCCTGGGATATGGTGTGTCTGTAATGGTATCACTACCTTTTAAACATACTAAGCATGGGAGACAGCCAAAAATCTCTTCTTATTACTGTTGCAGACAGACAGGTAGGTGTTTGTAGACGGATTTTATTTCGTGTTTTGCATATGCGAGAAAGAATTCTTTAGGCAGGTATGCAACCTCGGTATCTTTGTGGAGTGCTGCAAGTGATTCAATATTTTCTTATGCCATGATAGCTGCTAAAATTCTCTGAACCCTAGAACAGTATCCCATCATTTTCACTATGTCCTCTCGACGAGAGAAAGATGTTCTGAGTGATGTGTGGTGGTACGAACTGCTTTCTATAGACCTAAGTGTGAGTAGGGTGGTCAGAAGCGATATCCTCTACCAACATCAGTTTATGCGAAGCGATATTTCAAAGATACATGCTAATATTTACAGTTTGATGTATTTAAACGAATAAAATTGTTGTCTTGTACTGTATTAATGAATTCCTCTTGTAAAAAGACATGCATGTGTAATATGTGATTGCGTTGTTTGGTAAGTGCTTTTATTTTTTCTTTACATTTTATTTTAATATCAGTTTGCATCTGTGTGTAGCAGTGTTGACCTTATTGTTCCCGCACTTCACAATGGCAATTTTTTCGCCCAACGTAACATGCAGCACTCGATGCTCGCGCAATATGCCTTTGTTGTTAAATTTGTACAACTACTTGCTTTTATATTTTATTTAATATATTTTCCTCAGCGTGTCGTTTCTCTTGCGTGACTTATTGTTTAATTTTATGATGTTTCATATGTGCTTACAGTTCTGGTACTATAAATTATATGTATTCGAATAAGTACATATATATAGTATATAAAAAGAGATAAATTGTTACCTTGTACATTATAATGGAATTCCTCTCGCAAAGAGAGGTGCATGAGTGACTCGGTTGGTCTGCCACCCTGGAGCATGACGCATCTCTTCTCAGTTATTGTCATGTACCATCCTTCGACTTGCCGAGACCTGCATTGTGCTCGCGTCTCTGGACGACCTCCTGCGGCAGCCTTACAGGTTGATAGCCCAACATCGGTCGGGACGGATGTTCCGCTGCTAGTGCTGTGAGTGTTGGCTCTACTATGAATTTGACGGTTTCGTTTCCCTTGGTTCGTATGGAAGAAGTTTTCTATTCTGTTGTACTGACCAGGATGGTCTGAACTTGACTAGAATCATTTATAGCAGTGCACAGCACCCGAAGCTTGTGTAATTAGGAATGGCAATGGTTGGAAAGTGCTTATAACAAATTTACTTTACATTTTATTTTTATATAATTTGGCATTAATGTGTAGCAGCGTTGTCCTTATCGCACCTAAGCTTCTCGGCTTCGCAAAAGTTTGTTTAGACTAACGTGACCGATTATCGCACAATATACATAGGTTGTTAAATGCTTATAACTATTTGCTTTAATAATGATTTTTTTTATCTTTTTGCATCAGCATGTAATAGTTATGTCTTTCTTGTGCGACTAATGTTTTATATGTATGTTGTTTTGTGGCAGGATAAGGAACACAGTCTTTACAAGTTACATAATGTGTATCGCACTTGATGTATTGTAGTCATTTTTGCTGGTGGCACTTGTGATCATTCGTTCTTTCTCATGTTGTTGTACTTTCTAGATTTTACTAAACTGTTTAGCTTTATAGCCAAACTGAAATCACTAGTATGGATACTGGCTCCATCAAGTGTTATTTTATAGATTGTGACTCATTATGACATCAGGCTTATGATATAATTTAATATATGCCAGTCCTTTACTGTTTATTATGTGACTGATTTTTCATGTGCATGACGGTTTCAAATATTTTACACTCGGTTTCCCCGACCCTTGAACTAGGCTTACGGTGTTTATTTATATTAGCACATACATGTTTTAGTACAACCTGCTCTTATGCATGACTTGTTATTGGTACAATTTTATAATGCTTTAATTTCAATATATTACTTGTTGTTAAGTTTTATCCAGGCTTACGATAACTCGGGCTACAGGGCCTTGTGTTGGAATGGTGGTGTTAGTCGTATACATCATGGTCGATTTCGCAAAGTTGACCCATTACAGCCGGCCCCACTGCTGACCCCTCAGTGCTTACACCTCACTGTCGACCCCTCACTGCTGTCTTCACACGGCTGACCCCTCACTGCTTACCTCTCACTGCTGAACCCACAGTGCCATCCTGTCAGTGCTGACGCCTCAGTGCTGCCTTCATGCTATGCCAAATCCGACCAGTTATGTTTAACATATTGTCAGTTTTCTATAGTTGCAATAATTTATATCACCATAACTCCGGTCAAATGAGAAGCTATGTTTTAATGCTCTTTGTAGTGGGGTATAGGGAAATCGGTATGCATTTATTTCCTAAACGAGTACGTGCCATTTGATGTGTATGTGTGTACTATTTCAGACTCTACACTACTACATGCAATGATAAATTTGCGACGCGCCTGTGTGTATACCTTTATTTTCTTTGCATACGTGGAAGTCTGTTACATGTTCCTGAACATCAAAGGATAGGAAATGCTGACGAACTGTGCTTGTAACAGAGTTTAAGGCCTACTTGCCCTTATATCCTTGATTGCAGTCGGAAGTGATGAATGTGCTATTAATTTTGTGGTCGTAGCTTAGGTGGGGGTATGATGTCGGGCAACTATGCTTTTCAGATGGCTTAAGGTGTACTTGTCCCAATCACACTGTTTGTCATCGGATGTGAAGCCTATGATATGAGTTTTGTGACTGTAGCTTCTGTTGGTGAGAAAGGGCTGCCAACTATGCTATTATGAAGGCCTATGGTGTAATTGAACTTGCGGTCCTTTTCGTCATCGGAAAAGATGCCTATGTTATGAATGCGATGACTATAACCCCAGTGGGTGGGAAATGGTAGCCAACTATGCTTATACGAAGGTTTAGGACGTACTTAACACTTTCATCCGGTTATTTTTCTTCAACGATGTCTATGTAATGAATTTGATGACTTTAGCTTCGGTGTATGGGAAATGGTGGTCGACTATGCTTATATGACGTCTTAAAGTTTACTTGATCCTACCACCCTGTTCTTTATCAGAGGAGAGGTTTATGATGTGATTTTGATGCCTATAGATTCGGTGGGTGGGAAATAGTTTACAACTATGCTTCTGAGTGGGCTTAGGGTTGCTAGACCTTGCGGCCATTTTCATCGTTGGGCAGATGGTTATGTTATACATTTGTGGTTTATATCGCAAATGATTCGGAGATTACAACAATCTATGCTTATAGGTGGGTTTAGGGGCTACTTTACCCTGCGGTCCTTTTCGTCGTGGGGGATGAAACCTACTTTTGATTTTGATGTTTTTATCTTAAAAGGTTCGGAAATAGCATACAACTATGATTATAAGAGGGCTTAAGGCGCACTGACCCTGCTGTCCTTTTCGTCATGAGGGGTGGTGTATATTTAATGAATTTAGTGCCTGTATATTAAATGTTTCTACCATCCTATTCAGCATCAAGGGCGAATCTTATGTTATGTATTTGGTGGCTGTATCTTGAACGGTTCAGAAATAACATTCGACTATGATTATAAGTGTGCTTAGGACATACTTGCCCTGCCGCCATTTTCGTCATCTGGGGTGATACCTATGTTTTGAATTTGGTGGTTTTATCATAAAAAGTTCGAAAATTACAGTCAGCTATGCTTATACATGTGCTTAGGACATACTTGACACTGCAGCCTTCTTCGTTGTCGCGATTAATACCTTGTGAATTTGGTAGTTGTTCCATAAACAGTTCGGAAATTACAGTCAACTATGCTTATAAGAACGCTTAGGGCATACTTGATCCTGCGGTCCTTTTCGTTGTCGGTGGTGATAGCTATGTTAAGAATTTGGTGACAATATCTTAAATAGTTAAAAAATTAAAGCTGACTATACTTATAAGGAAGCTTAGGGTAAACTTGACGCTGTCGTCCTTTTTTCTGCTCTGGGATGTTGCCTATGTTTTGAATTTGGTGACTATAACTTAAATGGTTCCGAAATTATAGCCAACCATGCTTATAAGTGCGCTTAGGGCGTACTTGTCCCTGCGGCCCTATTCTTTGTAGGGTGTGATACCTATATTACTAATTTGGTGTCTATATCTTAAACAGTTCGAAAATTACATCCAACTTAGCTTATAAGTGGGCTTATGACGTACTTTACGCATGCACGCGGTGCGACTCTGGGCTACTGTGCATGGGCAGGCTTTGCTCCGTGTCGCTCAGGTGGAATGCCCGAGCATAAGACTTGTCCGCGCCAGGACGACAGGTGAATGAATTCCAGAAGAAATATCAGAAAACCATGGTGGAATTATAGAGCATGAGACTTATCCCCGTCAAGATGCTATGTGAAAGGAGACCAGAATGAATATGAGAAAATCGACGTGGAATGATAGAGCATGAAACTGGTCCCCGTCAGGATGCCAGGTGTAAGGAGACCAGAAGGAATATGAGAAAACCGAGGTGGAATTAAAGAGCATGAGATTCGTCCCTGCCGGGATGCCAGGTGAAATGAGACCAGAAGGAATATGAGAAAACCAAAGTGGAATGACAGAGCGTGAGTCTTGTTCCCACCAGGACGCCAGGTAGAAGGAGACAAGAAGGAATATGAGAAAACCAAGGTGGAATGACAGAGCATGAAGAGAGATGTTGCATGACGAGGTTATGAACTTGAACATTCTGCAGGCAAGATGGATGGTGCTGGCATGGAATAATGGAGCATGAATGTCAGGGTAACAGCTTCACTTCTCACTCCTCACTCGCCATTCCCAAAAAAAGAGTCACTTAGCCACATTGTGTGTCATAGGAGGAAATTTTGCAAAATTCAGCCGCATTGTACAAAACACATTTTTTTTTATTGTCCTGGTTTGGAGGAAAATTCGCAAGATTTTGAGGCAAATTCTGGCTATTTTGGTGATTTCTAAGGGGAAAAAGAGAAATTTCGAAGGATATAAGGTGAAAAAATGGCCTCGTGACATTATTCAAGATGGCCACCGTGGCGCGACCTGTCCGCAGCCCCCAGCCCCTGATGCTGATCCTACATTTTATAACTACTCTCATGCATGTATGTTCACATTGTCATGTTATACTGGATATACGTCACGTAGCCGAGGAGCTGGTCCTCGATGCCCTGCTGTATGCCAGCTCCCCACTGAAGATTGTGCTCAGAGAAAGAGAAAGGAAGAAAGAGAGAAAGATAAAGACTCACAGTTGAAATAATAATTTTTGAAAAAGTCATCAGTTACAGTGCCTTTTTTACGCTTGGTTTTGCTACATTATCCTCAAAATAAATTGTATATTTTTTAATTTCATGAAACACGACAAACTCCGAAATATGTAGATATAATTTTAACCTTTACTTAGGGGGTGGGGATAATACCACTCATCTTGCTTGTTCCCGAACAATCTATGGAAATCTTGCATGGATTCAAGGGAAGGAGAATTAAACTTTAGCGTTCGTGTACTTTATCAAAGTGCATATACGCCGAAGCATTCAACCCATAACATTTTTCAAATGTGTTACATCTCTTATCTGGAATAAAAAAACGATTGATGGAATTTAATGTTACTGGCAATGGTTGCTAGAGGGATTTCGCGCTGTGTATGACATAATAGAATGTAAATTATTTTTCAAGTGCTGATAAGGATAGATGTGAAACTTGAAAAGAAAAGAAAAAGTTCTCGATTTACTCTATAACACAATTTTTTTCGCTTGTGCAATCCTTTCAGGATTTTTTTTAAGTTCAGTATATATGTTTATCAGGACAATCGAGGACATCGGGAACCATACTATGCTGGCAACACAAATTGTGACAGGAAGGGATCCCAGACTAGTTTTGTGTCATTCACGCCATCATTACTTATAAAAAAATTACATGAGATATCGTCATGAATTTAAAAAGGCAACACGATGAATTCAAATTGTTAAATAAAAATATACAGATTTGATGGTAAACTGGTGTAAATGCAGAAGCAGACAGAAATAGATAGTAGAAAAGAGAAGGAATAGGTACGAGAGAGAGGGAAAGAGAGACAGAGAGAGCTGTAAAGAGTGAGGGAAAGAGAGCGAGAATGCTGGCAAGAGAAAAAAAGAGAGGGGGTTGGGGAAATACGAGCTAGGGAGAGAAATAGTTCTTCAATTTATCGTTGAAATCTATCCACATATAAATTTAAAAAATTGCTTTTTTTTCATTAGTTAAAAAATCGTACATTAAATTTCTTAAAGGAAAATTAATTTAATAGGTTAGATAACTATAGTTAGCAAAATCCTATACCGTATACATTTTATGTGTAGATTCTTTTACACATAAAAAAAAATTCAAATAGAATAATAAATACAAATTTTCGATTTGACATACCCTATGACTATAAAAATAATATGGCTACCAGAAACATACATATATACTTGAAGGGTTAGTAAGTGATACCACTGAGCTTCTTCGGGTAGCCCAGCTATCCCAAGTCAAGCCAATTAAAGGGGGNTTTAATTACATTGCCTCCGTAGCTTCCATATATACACTTCACACATTTGTTTCCAACAGTTAAAACAGTAAACAAACATGCCTAATAGTTGGACCAAAATCAACCCCGAGGGTCAAAGTCACGCTATCATACATTAAGTAAAACGTTTGGACTCGGCGAGTTTTAGAACCAATATGCTGGGCAAGATGAGTTTTGGAACTATGTATATATAATGAAAAGTGATTTTTTTTTAAGGAAAATCACTCTGAAAGTTAATGCCAATACATACAACATTTTATAATTATGCATAATATGACACACAACAAAACTTTATTCATAAACTTACTTAAGTCTTCAGTGCGATTTCCGCAGTATTGTGATTAACTATTATAAATTGCATCATTATAACACATTTACACTCTTATATTTTTATTCTCTATAGTTTCAGCATCTTCCTGATCATCTAGGCATGAGTCCATTTCTCTATTAAGAACATATATATAAAATTCTGATCTTGCATTTTCCTAACATTTAGGGCCATAGTGCTTNTGTCCATTTCTCTATTAAGAACATATATATAAAATTCTGATCTTGCATTTTCCTAACATTTAGGGCCATAGTGCTTGGATAGCAGTTTATTCCCATCATTGTATTTGACAGCATTTGGCTGTAGTTCTAACAGAATCACAACTGGTTTTATTTGATGAAGAGAACAACCATATATTTACATTTCAGTTAACTTCACTTCGACAACACAGGTCTGCAAATAAAAATCTGCAAAATCTTTCTCGGACTTTTCCTGTAGATTTTTGCATGGCGAAAACGGAACAAATACTCAAAAAATACTTGAAAAATGCTATTTGTAAAGTTTTCTCGCAAAACTTGTATTTTGAGTGTAATTCGCCGCAATATTTGTTTGTTTTTTTTTCTCAGTTAGGATATTTTTCTTATATAATGTTCTATTCAATGCATAAGTTTCTGTGATGATATTAAACCTGAAAGAGTGTTGGGAAAAATTTTTGAAAAATTATTAGGCGAAATACAAATTGAATTCTACGTTAAACAGGAAAAATCTGAAAAAAGCCAAAAATTACGTTATATGCCTAGCAGTTAGTTCACCTATGTTCGCTAGAGAATACTGTAAACACAATTATAGTGTTCCCCATATAAGTCTCTCATCTATATAATTAAGGTCTAAATCGTTCCATATTCAAATGTGCTAGTGCTTATCTTCATGCTTTCCCTTGCTTTATGGCTCCAAGAGATTGTATTAATTCTCCTGACAACTTGTGTGTCACTTGCGTTTATTCTATAATTAAGGCACACCAAAGAAAACATGTGATTTCATTAAGAAAGTTAATTTTTCTTATTTTGTATTGACATTTGGGGTTATAGACACGGCGTTGACTCGTCATAAGTTGTGCAGGAGGTCTGATGAAGCGTTTTGTTTTGTGGTTCAAATGTAGAAGGCAATCTTTTCGTTTTGGTGTTAAAATTATTTGGCAAAAATAGCAGAAACACAGTATTGATCGCTTTTTTGATTGGTAGATATAAAATGTTTTTACAAACAAAAATAATATAACCAACCCAAAAACGTAGATTCATCTATTCGCCTGATACCTCACAGTAATTAAATACCAGTACGATATCCGCCTTTCAATTGACACGGTATAATACTGGATTCAGAGGAGGAAGATATAGAACATTCACAGGAAGAAACCGACTTTGATTTTGACAGAATGAGGGGCCTGAACTTACTCGTCAGAGCGAGCTGAAAGAACTAGTTAGAGATTCGGGTCTTTCAAAAATGCAGCTGAATGGTTGAATTCAAGACATAAAATAAAACCGGTTATTAACTGGGAGGTAATTTTCGTGGTATATGCATCGAGAGAAACTGTTCACTCAATGTTTTTCCAAAGAAAAAATCTCGTTTATTGTAATATCCATGTGTTCATGAGGCACTTTAAAACATAATATGCTTCATCTCAGGGGTGTGTTTAATTATTCGTACAAAACAAGCTTCAAAGCAGGCTTGCAGCCCAATTAAACTAAAATTACTTCATTTCCTGTATGAAACTCATTGCATCTAGCGAAACATTATATAGATTTTGCTCCAATTCTTCAGAAGATTAAATACAAAAATCAAGGATGGATATTTTGTGGCAACCAACCATAATGTTAGGCCAATCAAGCAACATAAATTATGCCTTCTTTCTTTGCTTGTGGGACAGTCAGAACAGAGAAGATAATTAAAAACAATTTACTGGCAACTTCGAGATTCCCTAACAACTGGTTAAAATAAAAATGTTACCAAGTAAAGCTTGGTTCCTCGTGAAAAAGGTTCTCTTACCACTTCTTCATATTAGATTAGTGTTTATGAAGCAGATTATGAAATCTCTGGCAAAATATGGGAAATGCTTCAAGTACCTGTGCGCCAAGTTCCCAAAAATGTCTGAGGCCACGTTAAAGGAGGGAATTCATGAACTAGTAGAAAGCACAGATTCTGGACACAGGACAAGGATAGTTTTGCAACATAAGCATTAATGGACAAAAAGAGATTTAAAACAGCTGCTGCTTTTTGAAACATGTTTAGAATATACAGTGAATATGTGTAATATACAGTGGATAATTTGGCACCTCTTATCATGACATCTTGTGAGTTCCTATCAACCTAAACAACATTAGCTGGAACTCAATTCCCGTTAGTGATAGACAAGGCGAGTTTTGGAACTTTACGACTCAAGTTAGCATACTCGATATGTTGAATAATAAGTATACCTAGATTATTTTTAACAAACCTAAATAAATTCCATACATAATTTATTAGTATTAAACTGTATTCCTTGTTAATTTTGCAATTCTAGGCAACATGGAAAAGAAATAATCAATTCGGGTATAAATAACTTAAATTATCTGAAATGCATCTTCCTTGATGCAATTATTTTGGTCCTTTAAGCAAATTAAGATGAAGTTAAGAAAGAGGAGATAAAATAATAAACAAAAATCATGAATCATGCATCATGTTATTGTTTACAGTGGAGAGGAAGATTTGGATTCAAGGCTTGAAGCAGATAAAATTTTCCAAAACCAAGCAAAAGAAATAATTTGAAAAACACTCTTTACATGACAACGTAGCTTGTGTAGATTTTAGTAGTACTATGTTCGCAAAAAGAAAACTAGGTTGTGGCAAATAAATATGTTAACATTTTATGATTTTTCTGATATAATACAAGACACAATCATGTCATAGTAAATTTAAGTAATTCATCCTTCACGTGTTACTGGTTAAATTTGATGGCTTATCCATATCATGTCTTTTTAAATGCACATATTTCCAAAAATTTTGTGTGACATTTTATAAAATTAAATGAAATTAAAAGATTTTGTAATTAATATCTGAATTTTTTTAGAATTTTTAATCATTTAAATGAAAAAAAAAGTCACTCACAACCAGCATTTCGTATGCTATGTAATATGTGAGGTACATTAAGCATGTTTACCACATGACATTATGTAGTCTTTGTACTGATCTAAATGTAATTATAGTCGTAATACTGTCAACTGCGAAAGACAAGAACTCTCCAGATTACCACGTAAAAGTAGAGGATGTGAGTTGCTCTAAACTGAATTGCAATATTTATCTGCGTATTTCAGACATTAGCAAAGTATTCGCCTGTTCCTAAAGAAACGCAGGATTGGTCGTTAAAGGCAGTACTCCGCCTATCCGTAGCATTCAATGTGACTCTCTGATAAAATCGCTTCACACAAAGACAATGACACTGAGGTGTGAATGTTACAACATGTAAAAGTCGTCGGGACCACATATTTGCCTGCGCAAGGCGTCCATAAATGCTTGTATTGAAGACACGATTTTTTCAAGGGGCCACATGTAAGTGGTGGTCGGTCGGGAATATCCAGAACCAGTTAGCATTATATAAGTACTTTCATTTATCTCTTGCTTTCAGTAAAATCTCAATAAGAAGTACGAATAGCCCAAATGGTGAACAATTCGGCACATATTTCACCCAGCATCTCGTAGTCCTATTATCTGGCATCTTTCTAGCTCAATTCGTTGTTGGTATAGGCCTAGCTGCCTTGAGTGCCTTATAAATAGAATTTTCGTTCGTAAATCACGCCTGTAAATTAACGTACATTTCACATCATAGGTGTTTTTTCTGAACACTACTGTACATGACACACGACGAGTGCCGGCAATTACTTCATACTGTACCAATACACCAATATAATTTGTGTTTATTTAATCCATCCGTGACCCTATTAACACAGTTGAATGGTTACCCAATAAATATTTCTGTGCATGAAAATTGGTATGAAAATGAGTGTTTTTAAAACTGACATAAAAGCAATGTTTTCGGGTTTAGATATATTCGAGGTCAAGATCGCCGAGTAGTGAAGTTCATGATTATTTTCATGGATAATACATGAGATATTCGGTATAGCTATCCGACAAAGATCAATGTGGCGGCTCTCTCACTAGATTGACAGAACACTGGCGCTAAGTACGCATTATGTATAACCTAAACAATATATGTATATACTGTATTTTCTATGTACTGTATTTTTTTTGTAAAATCAATTATTTGTTTTTTATTTTAGCCCCCACATAGTACCCCATAGGTGATAATCTCCTCCCACCAAGGCGAACCGTGTTCTATTCCCAACAGGATCATCCGGATTTTCCGCATGTAGTAAATGTGGCGGTCGTTGACGTTGGCTGTTCGGTTTTCCCGGGACACTCCCGATTATTAAGCCCTTGCATTCCAACGCTGCTATATCCTCACCGCATTTCATCCTCACCTGCACTCAAGACCTCGCTGTTAAGCACCCACCAAAAAGCTCAACTCAATCCAGAATTGATGACAGTGGCAAGACCAACACAGCAAAGAGTCTGCCGCCATCGTAGAATAATAAACGATAAATATTTTTACAAAATTAAAAATTGCAGCTGTAAAGTGTTTTGTGGAACAAATCACTCAAATACAAGTCAGTATTTGGCTACATAATATTACGAAATTTTTTTCCTAAAAATAAAATAAAAAAATTTACTATTAGTATTAATTTTTTTACAAAATGTCGTAAGGTGTCAGTAATGTTAGAATATTCTAGTGCTGTAAATAGAATACATGCAGTAATTCAGCTACATAAGAATTTTAAAAAGGTTATATGCTTTGACAATATTTTAATGTACAGTTAATTTCAAGTTAGTGAATATCAGATCGAAATAAATGAGTGTGGACTGAAAGTAAATAATATGTCAAATGTTAATTTTGAAATACTTTTTTTAAATAATTGTTTCTAAAGTTGAAAAAAATTAGTTTTTTACACCAGTTGAATGATTTAGAGAAGTCTTTGACAAGGGGCTGGTGGTCCGGAGCCGGATCCGACATCATGCTGTGTCATTCCAGTCGTTTGGCAGATTTTTACATAACAATATGTTATATAATTATGTTTGTAGGAATATGTACATGTAAATATAGAAATGTTAAATAATTCTATACCTCCTTATTTATATATGCATTATTATGGATAAAATAAAATAAAAATATAATTTATTAACATTATTATACACCTTGACATAAATATTAATAAAATTGATTTTAAAAAATGTAGTTCTTTATTTATATATACAAAGTTATCTGCATGTTTTCTTCTGGGGCAAACGAGTAAATGGATTTTCTCAGAGTGCTCCCATATTTTTTACATATAAATTTTATTGTGAAATGTCTTTTGTGGGCATAAGTTAGGCTCTTTACAAATAAAAGAACTGCATTTATATAAAAAAAATTACCGTTGACGTTCTGACACCGTGAGGTGTTCATCGATTTGGGAGTTTCTCCCATCATACCACGAAGATCAATTGCGAATACGAAGGCCTGCCTTTAACCTCAAAACCATGGAGCTGCAACCTGCATCATCGCTAAATGGTTGTCGCTAGTGACGATTCTGCGATCGAGTTTTCACATATGGTCAAAATGCTCGTCGGCATGAGAGAACCGTCTTTACGGACAGTCATTTCGCGCGATGAAGAATTATGACATTCCCATGCAGTCTGTGCAAGGCGATGAAAGAACATACCAAAATCTGCACGGATTCATCTACTGAGAGTCAGCAAGTGTTGTTAGCAATATATCTTACTGCATCGATGGGTACCGATTGGACAGTTGATTATGATGAGACATTTAATGCTAAAGTGCAGTAGAGTCGGTTTGTGTGGAATGCACACTTGCAATACTTTCGTGTGAAAACGACGAACTTTAAAATAAACTGTCGTCGGCTCTAAATATTCATGAGCATACAACTCCTGCTACAAAGAAAAGCAAATATAATATAGAATACAAAACAGAAGGTGAATATGACCATGACGAGTGTATTGATTAATATTAAATGAAGACAGTGACAGTAGTGAATACGATGATGGCGATTTTCTCGAGGCACTTCTTACAACCCTCCAACACATTTGCAGCAACAAGAGACATGAAGAAGGCAGAAGATTTCGAGAATATTGGCTACATATTTCCCGAAGACCCGAGTGAACTTGTTTATATATTCAGATATTTGATTCACCATCAAAACCGCAGGGATCTCTAGAACATTAAAGATATATCATTAATCATTAGTAAACTGAATATTCGGGTATATATCGAATAATGTAATGAACTGTTTTCTTCTGAAATTGTAATTTAAAAATATTACAAAATAATTGGCTTTTATTAATTTTTGTGTAGTATCCTTTTTTACCTTAGAGTTTTAAAGTGGCGCTATAAGCACTTGAATATTAACAGAAAGATCTGCATATAGAATGATAATAAATACTTGAGTATAAAATTGTAATGATAGTTAAGTGCATATAAAGCATTAATTCATTCGACATGTACGAATTTGGAGATAGTTGATGAATGAATGTTATTTCTATACTGAGGGTGGTGGGCAAACCGAAGGATTGATGGAAGGATCGATAAAACTATTGGGATTGATCGAAGGATTGGACAAAAGATTGATGGGAACATTGAAACATCGAGGGAAAGATTATGAGATTGATGAAAACTTTGCGAGAGTGATACACTGAAGAGCCAAACAAACTGGTACACCTGCCTAATATCGTGTAGGGCCCCCACGAGCACGCAGAAGTACCGCAAGATGACGTGGCATGGACACGACTAATGTCTGAAGGTATGCAGGAGGCATTGAAATCTGCGCCAATTTGAGAAAGGGTTGCATGTCTGTCACGTTTAATGATTCTCGTCAGTCATCGTTTGTCACGTTCGTTCACGATATTTTTCCGGCTGCAACGATGTCGAAGATTTGATGTTTTACCGGATTCCCGATATTCACGGTACACTCGTAAAATGGTCGTATCCGAAAATCCTAATTTTATCGCTACCTCGGAGATTCTATGTCCCATCTCTCGTGCGCCGACTATAACACCGCATTCAAACTCACTTAAATCTTGATAACCTGCCATTGTAGCAGCAGTAACCGATCTAGCAACATTACCTGATGCTTGCTTTCTTAAATAAGCGCTGCCGACCGCATCGCGTTACTCTGATTGGTTCCATACCTCTGTTATTTGCATACGCACGCCTAAACCAGTTTGTTTGGTTCTCCAGTGTATAAAGATTGATGAAAAATTTTAATATGGGACGAAATATTGTAAGATTAATATAAATATTGCAAAATATTGATGGAAAGATTGCTGAGGAGGAGGATTGCGAAAGATTATGAAAGATTACGAAATATTGCGAAATATTGATGGAATGAATGGACAACAGATTGTTGGGAAGATTGAAACATTGAGGGAAAAATGGGAAGAATGATGGAAAGGTTGAGAAAGATTGATGGAATGATTGGGAAAGATTGCGTAAGATTAATGGGGAAATTGGACGATTTATGGAAAGTCTGCTAAAAAATTAATGGGAAGATTGTGAAAGATTGCGAAAGATTGCGAAAGACTGATGGAATGATTGTACGACAGATTGATAGAGAGATTGCTGAGGAGGAGGATTGAGAAGGATTGTGAAAAATTGCGAAATATTAATTGGACGATTGATAGATTAATGTTCAAGAAGACCGCGGGTGATAAAACGGTTTATCACCCTCGTACATTCCAATTTTCAAGGGACTAGCACTATTGGTATCTCAATTAATGCCAAGTATGTATATAAAAGGGTTTTTAGGTACAGATCCATACCATGATTATAACATAACTTGGGCAGGTAGTTGCTACTCTTATGAAGGGGTTGGTTTGGTAATATATACATATATAAAAAAATTCAGTAGCATACTTATACCTACATAAATGTCGAACTGTGCACATGGTAAAATTATGTATGTGGTTAAGTTTGAGAGCCAGAAGAACGACATGAGCAGCAAGGTATTGTTACCTCTTTTTTTTTCGTAAAGAAATACAGATTAAATTAATTTTTTATGTTTTTTCAAATATTTTTTGGATTTTTTTTTTTTTTTGTTGAAGATCAAGGGACAAGGGTAAAAATTATTGCATCAGTGGTCTTGATTCTTGGGTCTTAGGTCTTGGATCAAGTGTCTTCAGTCAAGGTTCTTGAGTCGTGAGTCAATGGTCTTTAGTTTTGAGTATAGAGTTTGGGTCAAGGGTCTTGAGTCTTGGGAATTTGTTAGCCATTTTTCGGAATTGTGTGGAATTTTTTTGTGTACAAGGTTACTCAAGGTCATAGTAATTGTATCAAGGTCATGGATCAAGGTCATCGACATATAACATGGCTGACGAGGTGGACACCGGCCGACCCAGCGAGGGACGGTCGTGTCGAAAGCTTAGTCGATCCACCTGTCATCGCACACCGGACCTCCTACATAGTAATTTTTTAATATTTTAATGATACTTGAAAACATTATTTTATTTTTTTTNCTGTCATCGCACACCGGACCTCCTACATAGTAATTTTTTAATATTTTAATGATACTTGAAAACATTATTTTATTTTTTTTATTTAAAAATTTTTAATGGATTTTATAATTTTTTTGCAATGTCTTTAATTTTTCTTGTTTCAAAGTCATTTACAGTTCTTGTCATAGGGTCAAGGTCAAAGTCATTAACATCTAACATGACTGACGATATTGATACTGGCCGATCGGGTGAGGGCCTGTTGTGTCAGGAGTTTAGTCGATCCACCTGTCATCGAACCCCGGACCTCCTACTTGTACATATTTAAATTACACAATTTTTTATTTTAATATCTTTAAATTTTGTATCCATTTTTAGGATTTTATTAATTTTCTGCAATTTTTTTAATGTTTTGGGTTCAAGGTCATCCAAGGTCATGGGTACAGAGTGAAGGTCAAGGTCACTCACATATCAAGGTCAAAGGTCACCTGGGACCAATATGGCCACCGACCAACCAGAATGAAAGAGCATGATATCGGATTCCGGCTATGGACCCCCAGCCCCTTACTTCAGACTTCTCTAAATAATTCTATTAACACCAATGGTATTATAGTTAAGATAATTATATTTCTAAATCAGAGTTACTTATAACCGATGCGACTGGCACTAAACTGGAATGGCAAACTATGAACAACTTGCTTAACAATTTATTTATACTCACTTTTTCATAATTTGTTAATTCATGTTTTGAATAATATTGCGCATTTTGAGTTAAATTTTATTTTAATGCAATAAAAAGTAATTTAAAACCAAACATGTTTTATTTCCATTACCATAACTTATACTTTATTGTATGGTGCCTAAAATGTATACCATATTTGAAGGAATGAACAGAATAGGCTAATGCTGAAACTGGCCATACCTTGAAACCCCATTTCTCTGAAGAAATATCGGTTTGATACTGTAGAACTCGGTTGTTTTCTTGTTGTGAACAGCAGTACATTCGTGTTCCATCTCGAGTTGTGACCATTGCGCTGAAATATTCCACAGGAACACGTAAATATTTTTTTACACCATTAAAATGTTGTAAAGAGACATATGTAAACAAGATTGATACTAACCTGTGGAAATCAAATGGTTCAAATTCGACAGTAGGGAAATATTTTCTAATTCTCATTTTCCTATTATTTAACGACCCACGCCAGAATATCAAAGTATAATTGTTCAAGGAACTGAAATGTATAGAATGCAACATCCATACTAGAGGATCTTCATCACACGAAAACATCTCTTCTAGCTGACCTCTAATGCTGAACTTGCACCTAGAATTACAAATAAGTTGATGTTTTAGACACACAATAAATATACTATATCGTTTTCTGATTTTCTCCATTTTAATCCAGGCGACAGTAAACAATGCCACACACAAATTTTAATTATACCAAAGACAGATAAAATTTTTGTTATATATTGTTATGTGCCGACTGTTTGTCCCGTGCAAGCGAGCAGAATAGAATGGCAGAGCAGTGATATGGTAGTGGGCGGCGAGTCACAAGAGATGTTTCAATGACAGGCAAGCGATAATCCAAGACCCGCATATCTTAATACGAAAAGTGAGCTGCTACGATACCAAAATATGTTTCGGCTCTCGCGATCCTGATATTCATGTGATTGAATTTCCGCTTCCATCTAAGGAAGGTTCTGGATTTATCACCGAGTTTCTCTCTGTGTGACTCGGTGTGCGGCGAAATATCCAGGATAAGCCCAGCAACTATAAAAGCGCATCGGGCCTCCTAATGGGGAGTTTATGAGAGTCGGGAGTCTGGGCGATTTTGCCATGTTAAGCGATAGCCGAAGAGCGAGAAGAGCAGCGAGTGGCGAGAGAAGTGACCAGTAGAAGGAAAATCTGTTTATGCTAGCGTCAGTGCAGTGAAGGTTGAGACTGGCAGGCTGGACTATTGGACTGGATGTGTGAATGAAAGACATTGCAAATGATGGCAACAGACAGAATTAACGTGTGTTAAGGATGAATGCGAGTTAAGTGAATATAGCCAAACAGAAACATATAGAAGAACAGGAAAAGGCACAAGTTTCCTGGTTACGATGAAAACAGGCTGGTGCTAATCTGAGCTTGATGTCGTACCAGATGGACACAGACCTACCCTGACACTACAGCCTGGGGAAAAAACCGGTGTAATATAAAGGTGGGAAAAAGGAGTAGAGTAAGATGGGGCAATGATCCGTGTAAGACAAACATCCGGGTGGGGCAAAGGTCCTATCTCGGAATATTTTGTAGAAATCAAAACTATTGGCACCTCTGATTCAGTCAATAAAAGTTTGGGCTTTGGGATAGTTAATTCCATATGTGTCACGTAAGGCTATAACATCTAGAAAATATAATGAGGTTAAAAATTATTTCATATAGTCCGATGTAATTTTACAACCATGCGAAATAGTGTGCGTCGTTGGTAAAAATGATTGAATAGAATTTTTTTTAACCAAGTATGAAAACAGCGTTCCTTTGTGGTTAAAGCCCCGTGGTTGTAGTTGGCATTGCTCGTCAGAGCACGAGTGACGTACATGCAATACTACGCTCTGGGGCAAGCATCCGCAACTAGTGGTGGGGTAAAAGCTCGCGCTACATGTCATGTGCGGACCCTTGCTTCTCACAAGTGGATTTCCATAATACACATTTATAAATGTTCAAAATCAGTCTTTCTCTCGAGGCCGTAGCATGTCTAAGTGCTGAAATGTTTGCAGTCGACCTCATATATTGTATATTATCGATAGGTACTTGATGAAAACATTCCGACGATAACGCGATCTGACTCGGGCTATTTAAATTCTGGCATTTTAATGCAATGAATTCCGCGCTTTCAGGAAAGGGTTTGAGCTAACAAAGATCATTCTGTGTTTTTTTTCGGCTTGATAACCATTCATAGCATTTGTCGATAGAAGCAACTAACTTCTGCTGTGACCATACCATACATTTGCTGACTCTTCCACCTCATATTAACGACAAAATGCAACCACTTGGTATGAGCTATTTTAGGCATTTGAAAGCATTCCTATCCCGTTGAATTCAACAAATGGTTAGTGACATATCCGGGAAATAAAAATAACTCCCTACTAGTTTTGTTAATTTTTCGGGAAAGCTTATGCTGGATGTACAACATTAGATAAAGCAGGAAATGAATTTAGAGCATGCGGAATTAGGCCTATCGATCCTGGCCTGTTCACAAACGGAGACTTTCTTCCTCCTAGTGTCACAGACTTTTCAGAAAATCGTGAATGTAGTAAAAAAAAATGTAGTAATGACAGAGCATAATCTTTAAGAGAGGACAAAGAAACTGACAAAAGAGATACCACATGTGACAAAAATCTAGATATTTCTAGCTCAGTTTACACTTAGACCTAGCCTAATTCCTTGGTTTCTGCTCTGACATGTGAAATATGAAGTGATGTTGATGTTAACAAGCCAAGTTGTTCATGTATTAGAACTCTGGTTTCACCAAGAGAGATCATTTCACTTCCGAAGAGGTCTAAGCCAACAAAACGAAAAAAAAAAAAAAAAAAAAAAAAAAATAATAATATTAGGTTTCCCATTCAAGAAAAGATTGCTTCGAGATGTCAAATAAAAGGAGAAAAATAAATCCGATAAAGAACAGCGAACTAAGTAGCGACTGGGTTTAAATAAAGAAAGGGCGGATCCAATTAAATAACTAAGTATCACATACCATGCCCACGATGTGAGGATATTGTCAAGTGTCGCTGCTTTTCATCACGCGTGCGAGCGAAGAGTGTATGGGGGAGATAGTTGTAATATGATACTCTGGTGGCGTTTTCAAATCCGACGCCACAAAGGCCAGAGGCGGCGTGCCCTCCGCGATTGTGCGACCTTAAGCGATAGACGAAGAGGCAGAAAAGCAAAAAGTGGCGACGAGAACGACAAGCGGGAGCAAAATCTGCGACTGCGAGCATCGGTGTAGTAAAGAGAGCGACTGGCTGGTGGGTATATTGAAGTGGTTGTGTGAGTGTAAAATACATTTGAAATTATGGCAACAGACAGGCTGAACATGTGTTAATGATGAGAGTGAGTTAATTGCTTATAACCAATCAGAGACATTGAAAAGGACTTTAATTATAGTTGAGATAGACATTAAATAATGAGCTCAATAATAAACAAAAGAGTAATAGTAGATATAGATAATTTTATGTTGTAAATAATAACTATGTAATTAATTTAAAATCAAATTTAGTTATATTATTTTAATAAGACCTCATTCTCTCACATACTCTAATAAGCTCCTCTGGCTTCTTAAAAACGAACATTTTTTATTGTAGATTTTTATAACAAAAATTTGGATTTTTTCTTGTATTTATTATTAATACTTATATTATATCATAATTAGATATTTGAGTAATAGTTTTCAACAATTTGTATTTAACATGTTTCTGTAGATTTTATGACCTATATTTGTGATTTTCAAATATTTTTATAGCTTGCAGAGTTGTGAAAATGGACCAAACAATGATTTAAATAAAACTCATATTATGCAATTTTAATAAATAGTATTCATCTATGTTATTTTATATGGTATAAAGTGAGGACATTTGCCCTTTTTGCACTTCAACACATATTTGCAATTTATGCAATAATGCATTTTTCCCCCGCAATGCTGAAGCTAAAAAGAGTACATTAATGGGTGTGCATACCAGACATGCAGTGTAAAACCTCCTCCTATAATTGTTACAGTCACATAATAACTTTAAACCTTAAGTGCGTATCTTTGCCTCATCTTACTCTACTCCTAGAAATCCTCCGGCCAGTGGAAAAGTCCACCAAGTTTCCGACAAGCGAATATCCGGGACGACCTCGCCGGGAATCGAACCATAATTACCTTGATGGTAGGTGATCTGTTTTGCCATTAAAACTTCAAGGGGCCTTTACTATACATTTAATTTTAAAAAAATACAATATTGGGTATTTTCTTGCGACAATTCGTTATATTTGTTTAATGGATGTATTCTTTTCTGAGAGAGTCCAAATACAACTATATACACTGAAGAGCCAAAAAAACTGGTACACCTACTGTGCAGAGCCCTCCTAGTACGCAGAAGTGCCGCAAGACGACGTGGCATGGACTCGACTTATGTCTGAAGGTATGCAGGAGGCAATTCACACCATGAACCCTGCAAGGCAGTCCACAAATCCAATTGCGCCAATTTGAGAAAGGGTTGCACGTCTGTCACGTTTAATGATTCTCATCAGTCGTCGTTTGTCCCGTTCTTTCACGATCTTTTTCCGGCCGCAGCGATGTCGAAGATGTGATGCTTTACCGGATTCCCGATATTCACGGCACACTCGTGAAATGGTCGTAAGCGAACATCCAAATGTTATCGCTACCTCGGAGATGCTATGTCCCATCTCTCGTGCGCTGACTATAACACCACGTTCAAATTCACTTAAATCTTGATAATTTGCCATTGTAGCAGCAGTAACCAATCTAGCTGCTCACCGCATCGCGTTACTCTGATTGGTTCCATACCTGTGTTATTTACATACGCACGCCTATACCAGTTTTTTTGGCTCTTCAGTGTACCTATAAACAATCATACCATAAGTCCAGGAAGCCAAAAATTTGAATCATTAATTATAACCATGCTATCATAAAACTCATACCATCAATATAACTATGTATGACACCCATACAGACTTACAAACCAAATACCATACCAACATATTATGATACCATCCATTCATACTAACCAACCATATCAACCAAGAATTCTGCTCCTCTCTTACATACTAATCATACAGTTTAACCATTCTGGCCACACCATTGAAACTACACTATTGTCATACCACACCAACCAAGCATGTGGTAAGATCATGTCATTTCAACATACCAGGTATGCCTACCATATAATCAAACTAGCTCTATATATCCCATAAAGTCAGTCAGGAAGTATTTTTAAAAAAGTCCTAAATAACCCGTTGATCGAACCAATCATACTTACATTTAATGCTGATAGAACACTGCAACATATCTACCAATACAAAAGTATATTTGCATGAATTTATGTTTCTCGCACGCAATATCATAAAAAAAAACACGGAATTCGACAAAGCTTTACTTGGTGGTACAAATGTGTCGTTATCGCTGCATGGGAAAAATCCTATACCATCCATAGTTCGTTGTATTTATGCCAGGCGTTGTTATTTTGGCTGCTCTAGGGATTTAGAGTGACAGTACAGATTCTGGAAAATTATACCACTCGGTTCCTTCAACAACCTTATCAACACACATGTCTTACCACAAATCGAAGTTCCTGCAAAAAATACAACGAATGGTGTTTGGCTGCAGGGGGGCATGTCGCGATTCGCAAGCTATGTTGGCCTCTCCAGGGATAACTCGCACAGGAAGCCAAATATCCTGCTGGATAAAATGAATAAAATTCAATTCTGCTTGTGGTATATTATACGGTGAATGAGCAAGAGTTGGAGCAGGAGCAGGAGCAGACATAACCAAGACTTGACACTTGATTAAAGACTCAAAATTCTAAACTCAAGACTCAAGACTTGTGACCCAAGACCCACGAATCAAGACCCTTGACTCAAGAACGTTGACGCAGGTCCCTTGACTGAACACCTTTCACGCAAGACTCAAGAACCTTGACCCAAGACTCAAGACCATTGACCCTTGACCAGAGACCGTTGACCATAAATCTTAAACCCAAAAAATTCGAAAAATTGTACAAAATCATAAAATAAAAAAAAATTTAAAATCCTAAAAATTACTAAATACATAAAAAATTAAAAATTAAGAGAATGGTTTTTTAGGAATGAGGAATGTTTTTGAGGAATGAGGAATATTTTTGAGGAATGAGGAATGTTTTTGAGAAATAAAGAATGTATTTGAGGAATGATTTTGAGGAATACGGAATGTTTTACAGGAATATTTTTAGGAATGAGGAACGTTTTTTAGGAATGAGGAATGTTTTTAAGTTATAAGGAAAGTTTTTGAGTAATGTTTTTAAGGAATGAAAGGGTGAAAATCTGGGAACGATCCTGCTGGGAATCGAACCTGTCTCGTGTTGGGGCGAAGAGGCCGAGTGAGGAATGGGCTGGTGTTGACGTGGACCTCCTGTGTGAANAAGAATGGGCTGGTGTTTAGGTGGACCTCCTGTGTGAACACGTGTAAACAAAAGAAAGGATGCTGTGCGCGTACTCGTGATGGGAAATGAGAGCTCCAGCCACTGCGTCGCCGCGGTTCCCCTCTTATGCGACATCGTAGAAGAGGTCATCGTTGCAAAATGGGCCTGGGGTGCTGTTTTCTACGGGGAGCATGGACTGATATGTAGAAATATTCATCATTTCGCAAATTGTAGTAGGTCTTCTGACCTAATTCATTTATTCTGCAGCCTGATTTTTTAAAAAAAATTTATAGGGTAAATTAACTTCTTGTGCGTAAATATCAGTACGTTTGTCATTTTTTCGCAAATTTATTGCTTATGTGTTTGCATAATGAGAGGTTTTATATCTGCATGGCATTACGAGGGGTTGATAAAGCTCAATTATGTAAGCAAGCATCAGAACTCTTCCTGGGCATTATGAAGGTGCAAAAATTTGGTCGCAAAAAAGAACATCGATAAAAGTCGAGTTAGCATTCACTTCTGGCCTTTCTAAAATTTATTGTTCGTATGTCTATGATACTCTGTTATGGCTGGGTTGAAATATTGCCAACGTGCGTATGTACCTCTCAAATTATTTTCAATGTCCAGGTCCTTGGTGTGTAAACATAGACGTTTCCTCTGAAGGTGTAAGATTAATATAACTTAAAATACCAAACTTTTTTCACCTCGGAATATAGTGTCGATTCGGAAATATAAATATGCAGCACTCTTCGGGCCATGAAGTGTATTATCTTAAGTTCGTTAGTAGACATATTTTTATCCTGTTTCTGTAATCAGCGGCCTTTTTTCCTTACCTTAATTTAATATATTTATGTATATAATACCTAATTATAATCGGAGCAAAAAGGTCTTAGCTTTATCCGTCGGTACATAGGTTAAATATTTCATTCATGAAAGGAGGGTTACATTTGTATTTGCGGAAGTGAGCATATCAAATATTCTGTTCGATTCCCCCCGCCCCAAATAAAGTTTACCACTAATTGATAATTGTGTATGTGGGCGAGAAAATATTCTAAGTATATGCATTATTGAATNAATGAAAATATTTGTAGTATATGCATCAGCGGATGAAAGGACCCGTTCGTTTGGTTACGAAGAAAATAATAATCACCCAATTCGGTATATATTCCTAGCATTATCAGACTGGCCAACAAAGAATCGGGTGCAAAGTGGTAGCTTTAATCTTTAATTACTGTAAAATGCAAAATGGTATCTCGATATGCCTGAAAAATGCAAGGAATTGCTGATATAAAATAAATCTTTGCGCTCAATATAGCATATTTGCCTGCATTACGTGTTGCGATTTAGTTTGAATTTTCATTAATCGTTATGTTCAAATTTGCCTGCAATATAAGTTACGATTTTGTGTATTTTTTTTATAGTTTTTATTTTTCAAATCGAGGATGACTTGTGATTCTGAAAGCCCGATGTCGCGGATTCGATGAGAGAGAAAAATAGCGCAACCCACTTCCTCTTATAATTAACAGAGGTAAATATGTTTTATTTCTGATTGTCTATTTGATTCTCGTAAAATAGTTATGTGAGCTTACATTTTCTAGGTTGTGTGAAAGTTAAATGATAATAACAATAAATTTTGCACTATTTTGAGACGGAGCGAGTGGCTAAGGCAAATGGAAACAAGTTATTACGCGGACAAGAAACTATACCGGTATTCAACTGGAGAGATTTTTAAAACCCAAATTTGGGCCGGACAAGTCTAGAATCGAACCCAAGTCCTCCTGAATATGAGTCTCCCCTGAACTTTACTTGTGCGTGCAGATATCTACTTTTATTATCCTATGAATTAAAGTTGGTTTGTGTGAGAAATAAAACATGCTGCTGGTGCTTCAATGTCCCCCCCCCCCCNTTCGCTGTCAACACTCAGCTCTCCAGCGATCAGTGCGCTAAGGCAAAGACCAATTTAACACCTGGTGCAGCGCGGCTGGACGCGTGTGCGAGTTCAGACTACGACTGCACGTGACTCTCGTTTATTTCTGTAGTCACACTCGTATCCACTTTTTTAATGTACGCTTTTGTCTTAATAGTTTTTTATTGCATCTCTCAGACTCGCCTGCAAATAGGGATATATCGGGGTCTTTGCATGGGAGTGTTTGTGTGCGTGTTTGACGTATGATAAAATGGAGAATATGCAATTTTTTTTCTTATTTATTAATTTTACAGCATCACAAAATATATTTGGTAACACCGGAGTTAACCAAAATTTTCACAATTTAATTTTTTACAATAAAATGCACATATAATTAATTTTGTAGCATTCTAAAGGGATTAATATAATTTTCAATTATCTTGGCCCACGTAATGTACTGGCTGCATTATGCTCTAATATTTTCGCACATGTGAAGTAATTCCCTATATGTCTCGACGAGGTCGACGGGTGGTCGATGAGCGCTGTATGCGTGTCTTTGCTGTAATTCATATTGTTGTATAAATCTGCATGGTGGACAAGCACCTCAGGAATAAAACTGTGTTTTGGTTGGTGTGATTCATAAAGAGAGAATACTACTGACACCTACAAGGCATGGACTCAACAAGTCCTTGGAAGTCCCTGGCAGAAATATTGAGCCATGCTGCCTCTTTAGACGTACATTGTTGCGAAAGTGTTGCCGGTGCAGGAGTTTGTGCACGAACTGACTTGTAGGTTATGTCCCATAAATGTTCAATGGGATTCATGTCGGGCGATTTTGTGGCCAAAATATTCGCTGGAATTGTCCAGAATGTTATTCAAACCAATCGCGAACAGTTGTGGGCCGGTGACGTGGCGCATTGTCATCCATAAAAATTAAATTTTTGTTTGGGTACATGAAGTCCATTAATGGCTGCAAGTGGTCTCCAAGTAGCTAAACATAACCCTTTCCAGTCAATGACCGGTTCAGTTTAACCAGAGGACCCAGTCCATGCCATGTAAAAACCTCCCACGCCATTATGGAGACATCACCAGCTTGCACAGTTCCTTGTTGACAACTTGGGTTCATGGATTCGTGGGGTCTGCGCCACACTCGAACCCTACCATCAGCTCTTACCTACTGAATTTAGGACTCATCTGACAAAGCCACGGTTTTCCAGTCGTCTAGGGTCCAACCGATATGGAGACGAGCCCAGGAGAGACGCTGCAGGCGATGTCAAGTTGTTAGTAAAGGCACTCGAGTCGGTCTTCTGCTGGCATAGCCCAGTACAGCTAAAGTTCGCCGCACTGTCATGACGGACACGTCCGTCGTACGCCCCACATTGATTCCTGCGGTTATTTCACGCAGTGTTGCTTATCTGTTAACACTGATCATTCTGCGCACACATCGTTGGTCTCTGTCATTAAGTGCAGGCGGTCGGCCACTGTGTTGTCCATGGTGGGAGGTTATGCCTGAAATGAGGTATTCTCGGCACACTCTTGACACTGTGGATCTCTGAATGTTGAATTCCCTAACCATTTCCGAAATGGTATGTCCCATGCGTCTAGCCCCAACTACCATTCCGCGTTCAAAGTCTCTTAATTCCCGTCGTGCAGCCATAAACACGTCAGAAACCTTTTCACATGAATCACTTGACTACAAATGAAAGCCCAACCAATGCACTTCCCATTTATACATTTTGTACACAATACTACTGCCATCTGTATATTTGCATATTGCTATCCCATGACTTTGGTCACCTCTGTGTACGTACAGATTTTCACATGTCATGCAATTTTTCATTCGGCATGTTGCAGTGTGGTGTGACTCTACCTGGGAGGATGGGGGTGTTTTAACGTGGATCAGATATATCTCTTAATGGAGCGAGCGCATCCGATTGTATTTAAATACTGTAATTTCGTTTACCTNTTATTTCGTTTACCGAAGATAACAGTTTTTTATGATTTTATACTGGTGTTGGGTGTACCTCTACGCTAGCGTCTTCACGCGTTACATTAAGTTTTACTATAAAACATACTACACTGAAGAGCCCAAAAAAATGGTACACCTGCCTAACATCGTGTAATATCGTGTAGGTCCCCCCGAGTGCGCAGAAGTGCAAGACGACGTGGCATGTACTCGACTAATGTCTGAAGGTGTGCAGGAGTCAATTCACACTATGAATCCTGCAGCGCAGTCCACAAATCTATAGGAGTGCGAGGCGGTGGAGATCTCTTCTGAACAGCACGTTGCACGGCATCCCAGATATGCTCAATAATTTTCATGTCTGCTGATTTAGGTGGCCAATGTAAGTGTCTAACTTCAGAAGAGTGTTCCTGGAGTNACAAATCTATAGGAGTGCGAGGCGGTGGAGATCTCTTCTGAACAGCACGTTGCACGGCATCCCAGATATGCTCAATACTTTTCATGTCTGCTGATTTAGGTGGCGAATGTAAGTGTCTAACTTCAGAAGAGTGTTCCTGGAGCCACTCGGTAGCAACTCTTGACGTGTGGGGTGTCGCATGTTATCTCTACATCACAAATACTATGTCCCATCTCCCGTGCGCCGTCTATATAACCTGTTCACCCTCACTTCAATCTTAACAATCTGCCATTGTAGCAGCAGTAACCGTTCTAGCTGCCGACCTCATCGCGTTACTCTGATTGGTTCCATACCTCTGTTATTAGCATAACCACTGGGAGCTAGAAATATCGCTGCACGTGGAGTAATAAATATGGATATTTTTTCCCTCTCCCTAAATTTCCTAACATACTGATTTTAAACTTGGGAGGAAATTTTTTTAAAATAATAAGCGTCTATACCTCAGTGAGGGGGAATGCATGGGATCCTTCACTGTGCATATCGCATATCGCGAGGGTAGTGAAATTATTTTTAATGTGTTTTTGTGTTTTCGAGACATGCTTACTTTATAGAAAGCTGCATAACGCATCTGTAAACGGCACATGATTTTTTTCCAACATAATATTTCAGCAAATATTTTGCTGAGGGGGAAATCATGTTGTTTCGATGGGAAGGGGCAAGAGTGATTGATTTTTCGTTAATATTTACCCCAAAACACTCTCTTTGCATGCTACTTTCTCGTGATATATATTTCAAGTATGAAGATTAACAGTATATTCGTTATCTTGCATTTCGATTCGAATAACTTTCATTCGTTGAAAGAGTCAGTTTTGCTAACCTGCATTCGAACTATATAGTAAATTTTATTGGTGGTATGTTTATGTGGATAGCCAACAGCGATATTTTGCTCCATTCGAGCAAATAAATGTGAAAATATACTTAGAATACCTGCTCTAGTTGTGGGGGCGTAGATCTTAAGACAGTGATCGAATGAAGTTTGGGCCTCCACGAAACCATTGTCAGTAACCAACCCAGACCCTGCCACGATTCTTGGGTGTGATGGTTGCTGGCACGATGGAGGATGCTCATCCTGAACCCTTGGTTTTGTGGGAAGTACACTCGTTCCCTGCTGTGAAGGAGACAGTGCACGACGGTTTTTGGCAGGTGAATGTACTATAGTTACGCAGATTTTTGCATGCCTCTGCNATAGCCAACAGCGATATTTTGCTCCATTCGAGCAAATAAATGTGAAAATATACTTAGAATACCTGCTCTAGTTGTGGGGGCGTAGATCTTAAGACAGTGATCGAATGAAGTTTGGGCCTCTACGAAACCATTGTCAGTAACCAACCCAGACCCTGCCACGATTCTTGGGTGTGATGGTTGCTGGCACGATGGAGGATGCTCATCCTGAACCCTTGGTTTTGTGGGAAGTACACTCGTTCCCTGCTGTGAAGGAGACAGTACACGACGGTTTTTGGCAGGTGAATGTACTAGAGTTACGCAGATTTTTGCATGCCTCTGCAAGTTATTGCGCCTATCAAAGGCCATGCCACATTTAACACTCTTATATGTCACTCAATCTGCATTATTCGAACATTCATACTTTTCGTGTCTTCGAATACATTTGGTGAATGCAAACGAAGTTTTACAGCAGAGTCACGGGTACTGAATTTACGCCTTTGCAAATTAGATAATAGTTAAATATATAAATAAAAAAAACTGAATTCTAGTACCTTATTTTATGAGGTTATATATTACTCCAGAGACTAGCAAGCCCAAACCGATACTCAAAATTTGAGCGGGATATTAATTTTAACTGGAAAATATATGCGTATTACGTGCATGATCCTGCGACCTGATGTAATTAAATATCTGAACTTACCATTCAGAATGTTAAATGACGAGGGGTGAGAGAGCGATGTCACCTTTGGCATCAGACGAAAAACTGTGCCAAGGGTTGGCATTGTTCCTAATATATACTTTTCCCACATCAGCATGCTCTGGGGACAATGCTGAAAACAAGAGCAGTAATAGTAAGGGATTAAGTGAGGGTGAAATAATTGTTCGGACAAAAGTGGTGTGGTGAAGGGTTAAAGAGTAAATACTCCATTAGAATGGTAATTTTGTTAGCATTAAAATGAAAAATGTGTTTTGATGCGTTTTAATTAAAGTTTAAAAAAATATATATTTTGGTTAATTAAATTACGCTGGTAGGTATACCGCTGATGTGAAAAATAATTTTCAAATAGGATGAAACTATATATTTTGGTTAATTAAATTACGCTGGTAGGTATACCGCTGATGTGAAAAATAATTTTCAAATAGGATGAAACATTGGTTAGATGATATGTCTATGAAACAAATTAGATTGCGAACAGTTGAATTTACTATTTAATCGGCAGAATGTGCGGGTACCAGCATCTCGCCTGGCAGTGAAATCGAGAAATTAACGCCACCTATGTGTTGAAAATAGAATCCAATATCGAAGGCGCCGACAGCACCACCTATACTTCAAAACATAAAAATATATGGCTGCTGCCTGGTGGCTAAATAGGCAGCTCGCCTGGTGTCGAAATCGGTCATTAATACACTAGCGCCACCTAGATGTTAAAAATATAAAAATTTACAAACGAAAACACCAAGATGGCGTGTGAGAATAGGTAAGAGAGAACATCAACTTGCATGGTGGCTAAATCGAGAAGTTAGCACTGCCCACGGGTTATTTTGTATTTAATACACTAGCGCCACCTAGGTGTTGAAAATGTTTACATATGAAATTCCAGATGGCCACTTCCAGAAATGTATAAACAAATGACAAACGAAAAACCCACCGAGATGGCTGCAAACGACGGAATGAGCAATGGCAAGGGGTTGGAATGGTGGGGTAGTTGGGCAATTAAATATATTGGAAAGCGGTGGTGCGAACACGACTAAATGGTAAAACGAAGGTGAGTAAATAGAGGTATGGGTGAGGTAATTGGGCAATTAAACACATTGGAAGGGAGAGTGGCGGAGTGGAGGCCTACCTTTTCAAAAGCCAGCAGAAATTGGTGATGGTCATTCGCCTGCCGGGCTGTTATTGGTTTTGGTGGTGAAGGGGAGGGGGCGACCTTATAAATTGTAAGGTAAAATAATTTTAATAATTATTAAATATTTATGATTTTAATAATAAGTTTTAGTAATTTTTAAAAACAACTTTTAATGCTTTTTTTATAAATTGCTATTTTTTATAAATTCTTTTGATTTTTTGTGATTTTTTGTGTTTTAAAAGTCAAAGGCTACTGGGGTCAAAGTCAAAGGTCAATATCAAGGTCACATGGATCCAATATGGCCGCCAGCCAACTGGATTGACAGAGCACAAACAGTTCCTATGCTCCGGTCCCAGGTTCCGATGTGCCAAAGTCCCCATAATCTATCTGCTCACCCGTGTGTGTTAAATGAATTGAAAACAACTATTGAATCGATTAATTTCGTAGGTGTCAATACTGATGAATAGTTAGAAATAGTAGGTTTTAGGGGCAAGGGCTGGAAGCTTTGGCACCGCGGCTCCATCCGCTGTTTGGATTCCGCCATTTTGTTTCCGGCCGCCATATTGCTTCCGTCGGCTATCTTATAACACATTACCATACAGTCACATCCTCAACAGTTTCTTCCAGACAAGTTCTTAACCCAGCTGGATCGCAGGACCGCACTAAAATTAGACAACCGAAAAATTATCCCTGCCATCTTTCTTCCAATTGACTACTTTTAGTCCGGCAATAAGTTCACTGCATGCTCTCTCGAGTCAAACGAAGGTGCGTTACCTTTGCACGTATCAGTGTACCTCTTTAAATTATCGCTTATACCAAATTCTGCACCGCAAATATTACATGTTATTATACTGGAGATCAGTTTCTTCGTATATTCACTATTTTCATGGCATCTTGCATTGTAACTTCTACTTAACGTCTTGACACAGTATCAACTTTGATTTCCACGTAATTGTTGATCACTCGGTGAAGGTTTGCATGTAGCTGTACACCACATACTCGATTTCACATCGTCAATGGTTCACATCGCCTTCAAGCATATGTGAATTCAAACACTTTTATTAATGTGCAGTACAGATCCCTCAGTGATGTGCCATCAGTGCCAACCCCTCAGTTCCAACCCCTCAAGGGAAGGTTGGCGTGAGAATGGCCTGCACTCTGGCCACCCAAGGGAAGGCAGCCTCTGTGCTGCTTGCCCAAATACATTCCTTGAACTTTTAAAATTTTCACTCAAGGCTAGTGTGTACACACTTTGGTTATTTTATTTTCAGCCTTTGATATTTATTCACAAAAAATACTTATTTTCTTATATTAAATTAATAAGTGCAAGTTTTTTAATTTAATTAATTTTTTATGTCAAATAAATATTTTATGTTAATAGGGCATTGAATGAAAACCATCGATCATAAATTTTATAAAGTTTTTTTTTAAATGTATGCATCATGACCCTAAATTTTTTATACAACTTTACCAAATCAATTTTGTTTTATATTTTTCACTCAACAACAATAAAATACATTCGTTCTATACTTGGTAAATAAGCTGAAAAGACAAAAAAACTGGTACACCTTCCTAATACCTTGTAGCCCCCCCCCCCTCATTCCTTCTGCCTCAAGCACACAGAAGTGCCGCAAGACGACGTGTCATAGACTCGACTAATGTCTGAAGGAACGCAGGAGGCAATTCACAACATGAATCCTGCAGGGCAGTCCACGAAACCATTCTGCGCTAATTTGAGACAGGGTTGCACGTCTGCCAGGTTTAATGATTCTCGTCAGTCGTCGTTTATCCCATTCTTTCACGAAGATGTGATGTTTTACCGGATTCCCGATATTCACGGTACACTCGTAAAATGGTCGTACGCGAACATCCAAATGTTATGGCTACCTCGAAGATGCCATGACCCATCCCTCGTGTTCCGAATATATCACCACATACAAACTCACTTAAATCTTGATAACCTGCCATTGTTGCAGCAGTAACCGACCTAGCTGCCGACCGCATCGCGTTACTCTGATTGGTTCCATACCTGTGTTATTTGCATACGCACACCTATAAGAGTTATTTTTGCTCTTCAGTGTATTATTACATATATGCAACCAGCAGCCTTAGTAAAATCAATTACAACAAAAAAAAATACTGGGGCAAAGAACACTACTAAAAATTATGACGCATTCTGCGTCCCTATATTTTATTCGTCAGAACACACGCTCTGGCGGAGCTCTCAGCCGGACGACCGCAATAAGGATTAAGGGTTTTGTGGATGTGCCGGAAGAGGGACGCCAGGAGCCTCGCAGCTGCTAAGGCACGCTACCAAAGGTTTCGGCACGTGCAACTGTTCCTGCACGTGCAGACGACATCCGGAGACAACGGAA
>NQII01000078.1:124398-143822 GCA_002778355.1 Clitarchus hookeri | reverse complement strand
TGAGTTCATGTACCAGTTAACCTGTTCAAGCAACAATAAAACTCGATTATGTGAACTCACACAAAGCCAGTGTAATTTATTAGTAAATTGGACGTAGAGACAACAGTGTCGACGTATTCCTACGCCCTATCACTGAGGGCTAGCATCATGTGCTGGCGCCTCACGCCGCAGAGCATAATCAATACCTACTTCCAAACTTCTGCATTTCGCAGGTATCAATTATTATGACAAGCAATAAGCATTAAACAATTTTGCAAATATAACTGAGACGAAAAAACAGCTTGCATTAAGTTTCACAAAAAAAATCATTACTCTGAGTCTAGCACATCTCTGAAAACTCGACTCAAAATATCTTTCATGTAAGTTATTAAAACTGGTGACTCAATACTAAGCGGGATAGACACTGTGACCGTGTTTGGCGTATCATGTGAGCAAGTCTTCTCCTTCGTTGACAGGAACCTCCGCATAGAAGACTCGTCGCGTGCTGTGGGAGCAACAGGGATTTCTTCTTCGCCGATATTCTGTTGTTTCTTGGCGAAAGAGACGAGTTCGTAAGCAGTGCAAGGCAATGGTGTTTATTTTCTCATTTGGAAAACCACACAGTTCCATACGTAGAACATGACACTATTTCTTGACAGTGTTCAAAAATTTGTGGCTTCCAAGCCCGCAAATAGTGTCACATACCATGGCATTATTACATGTGTGTAGCCATACGTTCGCCATTGTGGAAAGTATATGTTACAGTATCATCACCAGGTTGAACCTCCGAGTAGCTGCTTGAAGGATGAAACCGTGCCATGGTGTCGACTGCAGCTTCCAAACTGATCTACTCCACGCACCGCATGCTTTCCTTGTTTAAAAATGCGATGTCTCACGTGCAGATTTTTTCCTTCGCAATCTTCTTTGCCGTATCCAGTTAACAAGCATAGCGCACTTATGGACTCGTCAATTATTCTCTTCGTGATTATGTAAATACATTTTAAGCATAAACAATTAATTTCTTGCAGTTTGTGAAATATTAGTATTATTACTACTTGAGAAGGCAGCTAGTATTTCTTCTCTAGGCTTCATCGGCGCCTCGTCATCATCGAGTAACAGTACGGAAGGTAATATTTTTTCAACTTTCTTTTATCTGGAGCTTGCAGTTTCTGTACCGTCATTCTTGCGTTGGCTGTGTGTAAATGGTTTCGCATCCTGGACGCCTGGAGGCGGCACACACGTATATGTACAGTCCGGCGGATGCAGTAGTATTTTACCATCTTACCTTTTTTTGTAAATGCGATAACCTCTTCAAAAGAACACTGCAGCTTTGTTTCTGCTCGCATGTAGTAAACACAGCACTGTCTACAACACGTACAGTCCACTATCTATTGGCGGGTTCTGTGAGCCTACAATGTATGAAAATGACCATCACATTCTTCCGTGTAGGTTCGCAGCAAGCTGCCGGACCAGTAGTTATAGGTGACCCTGCTTAAGTCGGGCTAGGTGCTGACGTAGTGATTTGCAGGATATAATGTAGATTTCATGTGTCGGCGGTCGGCAGCAAACTGGATGCAGGACGGCTTGGAGAACTGAGACATCGTAGCACTAACACAAATACCCCGACTAGTAAAAGCAGTAAACTTGAAATGAGATCACAGAAATCTTGGACACACTTGTATTTCCTTCTGAAAAAAAGTTCACCTTCAATCGTGTCACACTCAGAGGCACTCGAAGAAACGCCCGTAGGATCTGAGTTCATAACTACTTACAGGCAATTAACCTTACACCACAGTTTAAAAGCTTATATATATGACACACATATTGAGTAAAAGTTGAAATCCACATAATTTAAAACTAGTCTACGAGAGTCATGTGTTGAAATCCGTCACAGCGTTCACTCCAGGTAAAAATGTATTTTGAGCCTATGCATCTGAGAGTATTGTCAGTCCAGTCACCATATACACTGGAGAACCGATCTGGCAACTTTTCCAGACGCTTGTTGTCTTATATAGGCGCTGCAGACAGCATCGCGTTACTCTGGTTGGTTCCATACTTCTGTTATTTGCATACGCACGCCTATACAAGTTTTTTTTGGCTCTCCGGTGTATTTGTTAAGACCGGTTACTTAAATAACGTTAGAGGCAGAGACAAATATGTAAATTATGATACCCCGACTTTTTCAATTTAAAAAATTGGTAAACCTGCTCCATTATTACTTGTATTAGTTTGGATATCTATGTTTGGAACATAGTGTACAGTTATTCTCAAGTGATCTTCAACTANCCAGTCACCATATACACTGGAGAACCGATCTGGCAACTTTTCCAGACGCTTGTTGTCTTATATAGGCGCTGCAGACCCCATCGCGTTACTCTGGTTGGTTCCATACTTCTGTTATTTGCATACGCACGCCTATACAAGTTTTTTTGGCTCTCCGGTGTATTTGTTAAGACCGGTTACTTAAATAACGTTAGAGGCAGAGACAAATATGTAAGTTATGATACCCCTACTTTTTCAATTTAAAAAATTGGTAAACCTGCTGCATTATTACTTGTATTAGTTTGGATATCTATGTTTGGAACATAGTGTACAGTTATTCTCAAGTGATCTTCAACTANCCATTATTACTTGTATTAGTTTGGATATCTATGTTTGGAACATAGTGTACAGTTATTCTCAAGTGATCTTCAACTACACATTATTTCTGACTGGCATTGTATATTATGTGCCCCATTTAAGGGGAGGATATTGGATTACAATTACTAATGCTGCATTTAGTTTCGTATCTTAAGCAGTTGTTCTCATTTCCTTCTTCTTATCTTATGTTTGTGTTCAACTGCCAATTATGTAAAATCAGTTTCTCATAAGTGTGCCAATATCTGTGTGGCTGTGAGAATTATTTCATTTATTAAAATTTGTACATGACGAACGGTATGAAAAAGAAAATAATAAAAAATAATTGATAGAGCGACTACTTCGCATGGAGGAATTCGAGGATGCAACTCCAAATCTTCATTGTTGAAAATTTCTTTGATATTTTTTAGTGAGAGCAAAGCATATTCTTGAAATATCTTCTAACCTTTAAAAATTTNTTGTTGAAAATTTCTTTGATATTTTTTAGTGAGAGCAAAGCATATTCTTGAAATATCTTCTAACCTTTAAAAATTTCCCATTATTTTAACTATATGAAATATTTAAATAGATAATATATCAAAATACAACATTATAATGAGAGCTGCTATTCNTTGTTTAAAATTTCTTTGATATTTTTTAGTGAGAGCAAAGCATATTCTTGAAATATCTTCTAACCTTTAAAAATTTTCCATTATTTTAACTATATGAAATATTTAAATAGATAATATATCAAAATACAACATTATAATGAGAGCTGCTATTCNCCCATTATTTTAACTATATGAAATATTTAAATAGATAATATATCAAAATACAACATTATAATGAGAGCTGCTATTCACATTATGTTATTTTGTATTGCAATATATATTACTTAATTACACAAACATATATTTTTGTAAAGCACATTTTCGTGAAATATAATCTTGGCTGCATTCACAATAATTATTATAGCACTTACATATCAAAGTTAATGCCATAGGTTAGTTTCTCGGGAGGACTTGTAATGGGAGAGGAGTGGAAAGATTTTGGTACCTTTTAAAATCGAGGGTCTTGAGAGCCGATAAGTGTGAAGCGAGGTGATTATGGAGCAACGCCGGAATGAAAGTACGGGGGATACGGGAGATCCCCGAGAAAGCCCGCTGACTAGCGGCATAGTTTGGCAAGGAAATCCGGGAACGACTCCGCCGGGAATAGAATCCGGTTCGCCTAGGCAGGAGGCGAGTAGTCTTACTACTGCACCACCGTGGCCCCCACTTAGGATTGTTCAGGTGAGGCATATCCATTTAAAAGTTTACGATTACATGTTATTGAGTCGAAATGCAGAGAAAACGTTTCTGGAATACATCAAAAATTAGTTTTTACTTGTATTCATTAGAATTACACTAATGCGGCATGTGTAAAATTACTTTGTACTATGTTAATAAATTACCATACCATACTGAAAAACTTACATTTTCTCATTCTTAGTACATTAATTTTACTTATTAGCAAGTCTTAGTTATTGCACATGTTGTGTCAGAATTTTTATTTGACACATAAAGTAGAATAACGCGAAAATTGTACGTGTAAAATCATGCAAATATTTGCGCATAGATGGCTGCAATGCACATTTCATTAATATTTTTTAATTATATTTTTTACACGGCACAGGATGAGACCGAATAGGACCAACAAATTTCGTGAGGAAATTCTTTACACAAAACTATGCAAAAAATATATATTGAACACTATTGAATTAAGGTGAATGTCAAATAAAGGTTTGAAAAGTTTTTCAACGAAAATATCAGAAACATCTTAGAATAGCCAACAAACACCTGTATAAGATTTTGTTTCATTTCTTATCTCTTAACGTATATTNCATCAGAAACATCTTAGAATAGCCAACAAACACCTGTATAAGATTTTGTTTCATTTCTTATCTCTTAACGTATATTTGTTAACATATCTCCCTTATTAAAATAGAAGTTGCTACACTATTTCCTTATATGCATCTATAACCTTTAGCTTTTATCATATCTTAGTGAATGTCTATCAGCTTGTCTCATTTATCTAAAATGGCCGCCTTAGTGAAACAATCTCGACAAACTACACAAGCAAATAAAAAACAGTAAGTTTCTGCAAACGCCCAGTATACAAACTTTATTTCCATGTATCCACTTTTCTCATGATCGCCAATGCACAGAAGCCAATTGGTAGTGTGGCTGCCTCATGTTTCTACAAACATTGTGTAGAATATATATTCTCCCCTGCTGCACTGTACACAATATACATTTGAGCAATCTTAGACGCTGAGAAACAGTCCATAATGTTCAACGTACGACCTCCTCCAGCAGCAAAAATAAAAAACATATCTGATGAGCTATTATACAGGAAACTTTTGTTCTTTAATTAAATCGTCCACAACACAGCAGTCATAAATAGTTTGGAGCAGGTGCCAGTGATGTTGTTCAAAGATGCGGGCGTTATGCAGCATCCTTTGAATGGTTCTTCACTTATTTTTACCCGAGAAGTGTGTACATAATGTGTTTNGATGCGGGCGTTATGCAGCATCCTTTGAATGGTTCTTCACTTATTTTTACCCGAGAAGTGTGTACATAATGTGTTTAACTAAGGCAAACTTTTCTTTTATATATACAGGATGATAATTTGCAATAAATTGTTTTAAACAAAGTTATAATTTTACATGTTATTATTTATGAAAAATGTTTTTACAAAGAAAATTTTAAAATATTCGAAATATTACTTTAAAAATTAAGATGATCGATGATAATTTTCGCGTGACTTCTGATATGTTTGTTAAAAAAAAAATTAAACCCAACTTTTAAACTCTATCTTCGTCAATGTATATATTTTAAAAAATTTTGAATGAGGTATCACCTCACTAAGTTTATAAGTCGAAAACAGACACAGTTTAAATACTGGTCACAAATTGGGGCTAGCAGAAAATTTACCTAGAACAAGTAGGGCAGTAGTTAAAGTTAAAAATGCATTATTTTGTAATTTTTCATAACATATTTACAGACGAATTCTTATACATTTGCATTNATAGTTAAAGTTAAAAATGCATTATTTTGTAATTTTTCATAACATATTTACAGACGAATTCTTATACATTTGCATTTTAGAGGAAAACGAAACACACTATAACCTACTCAGGGCTTACAAATAGAACTGTTTCAAAGATTAAGTCCAGCTTCCTCATCACACTATGGCGAAACCTCGGGAGGCACCCTAAATTGAGGGTAAATACCAGATCATTATCTATTAGATTCAGAGAAATAGGCAACTGAGTCAAAGAAATGTTTTAATACAAGAAAAAATTATTTTAAAGGAAACGTTTGTTCATCCTTCGTAGTTTTATTCCAGAAAATAATATTCATTGAGAGGAATTTATGCCAGTAAATAAAGGCTTTACTCACCATGTTTTTGTTCCATGCACAAAGAAATGTGTGTTCAAAACAGCCACGCCAACAACGCGTTCCTCATTTGGCAAAGGGTTATCTACAATCACATACTCACTTGTCAATGTATTCAGAACCACTGTCTGTAAAAAGAAACATTTTTGTTATTTTGTCTCACATGCCACTTATCCAAATCACATAGAAAAATATTAACATTATAAAATAGTACCATATTTCCTTTAAAACAGGAAGTTACTTATTTATCTAATGAGCCTACTTTCCTCAACNAACATTATAAAATAGTACCATATTTCCTTTAAAACAGGAAGTTACTTATTTATCTAATGAGCCTACTTTCCTCAACGTGGGTACTATTAAATTAAAATAGTTTCTTAAAAGGTAAGTTGGTAGGTAGAAATTTTCTATTTGAAAGCAGTATCATTAGAGATGGAACCAGAAACACACGCAAAAGAAGTGAGACAGTTACAAATACACATGTGACTTACCAGGAAATAGAGATCAGAAAACCTCGTACCATAAACTAGTGTGCTAACAACTGCATAATGAAGGTCGAATTCCAGCATAAAATTCGAATTTAATCAGTCTAATGTTTCGAATGTTATGGTTTACTAAACTAAAATACTTACAGGGCCGTCATTTTGAAAACAAGTAACTGAGCCACATAAAACATTTTAGTTTACATGGTCTGCCATAGTTCTATTTGTGTGAAGAATTTGGTAAAAATTGATTGAACGGTCCCTCAAATATGGCATAAAAACTCTATATTTTTCATGTGACGATCTTAATAAATGGAGGACAAAATGTATGTATTAGCAAACAATGTAATAGTATACTGCCAGTATAAAAAGATAAGCGAAAATTGATTATATAACTTCGTAGATATAGCATATTAAGCTAATTATTTTTTAGCCACCATTCTGAAAAAAAGTGTCTGTCACATTTAAATATACCTATAGGTTTATGGCCTACCACACTACAAATTCTTTAACAAATTTGATAAGAATGGGCTGTTTTTTCCCGTGATATAACATAAGNTTATGGCCTACCACACTACAAATTCTTTAACAAATTTGATAAGAATGGGCTGTTTTTTCCCGTGATATAACATAAGAATTTAATATTTTTTTGTGAAGCTAACTTATAAAATGGTAGAAATGAGAATCTGTATAGAAACATTTGATGATTTTAATTGATACTGCCAGCTTAACAAATTAAATTGGAATTTATTTAGTTAAAAAAATATACTGATCTAAAATATTTATATAGCCACCATTTGAAAATTAATGCCTGGCCTCATAAAACATACCAGTTTTCACCACATGCTGAATTGCAAATTGTTTGCAAAATTTGGTAGGAATCGGTAACTTTTTTTCCCAAGATATGACCTAACAACGTTATATATTTGTATGGTGCTATCTTACAAACTGGCGGGCAATATATATTTCGCATACTAGTTGATAGTTTTAGTATCTACTATCAGCTTACAAAGATAAGTTGGAATTAATTTTACGATATCCAAGTTGCAGAATTCGAAACCATAATTTACATATGTCCGCCATTTTGAAAATAAGTGTCTGTCATAGTAAAATATACCTTTTTACATAATCTGTCGCAGTACTAATTGTTTGTACAATTTTATAGGAATCCGTATATTCTTCACCAAGATATGAAATAAAATTTTGTTTATTCGTGTGTCGCTATAATACAAAATGGCGGAAAAATGTGATTCGTGTAGATACAGATAAAATTTGTAATATCTACTGCCAGCATTTAAAGTTAAGTTGGATTTGATTACATGTTTATGTCAATATAGCATTCTATGCTAAGATGTCTATGCAACCACAATTTTGAATGTAAGTTTCTGACACACTTAAAACATACCATTTTACATCAGTGGCCACAGTACTACTTGTTTGCAAAATTAAGTAGATTTTATTTATATTTTTTACTGAGATATGATTAAAAAAACTTTATTTTTTCATGTAGCACTATCTTACAAAATGGCCGACAATAATGTTGGCATGTACTATTTTTGTAATAAATACAATTACCGTACATGATGTGGTCGATATTAGGTTAATGTTATAATAGATATACCAAATAAACCTAAAATATTCGTATGGCCACCATTTTAAAAGTAAGAACTTATTCAATATAAATTACGTATATTTACCTGGTCTGTCATAGAATTACTTGCATGCCGAATTGGGTGAGAATTTCTTTAATAGTTATCAATGTATTATTTAAAATCATAGGTTATTCATTTGGTTCTATCTTCGAAAATGCCAGACTAACAACAATATCCACATCAAAGGTTTACGAGATATGACAGATCACCGCAAATATAAGTCAGGTGTTCTTACTAAGTTCTATATATGTACTGAGTTTGGTAAAATTCGGTTGAGGCGTTCAAAAATTGAAAAAGGAGGGACACAAACATCCACACATCTACACAAAGACACACACATACACACATAAAGACACAAAGATCGGAAAGTTATCTTATAAGCCTTCATTGCCTTTGGTAAGTAGGCTATAAACCTATATTTGTGAGTAAACCACTTCCAGTTCACTCAATTGTTTTTAACACAGCTGATTTGTTAACTTTATCAAGTTTATGCACAATATAAGTTTGATGCATTTAATAATATAACTGTTTAATATCGTAAGCAATTATTTCGTTCAGAGTATCATAAGTAATGATTTCTTTGACGTACTAAATAAAAAAACATTCTATTTATAATAGTGTGTTCAGTAACCACTTAAATAAAATTGAAACTAATCTTAATGTTGTTGTTGTCTTAAACCTTTATTATTTTCATTTATGAGCAATCAATGAGATCGAATATTGAAATATGAAAATATTGAATAACGTTATTGTTCTGTAAAGTTGAAAAGAAAAAAAAACTTCAAAACCTTCTATAAACTGATTGTTGTTAACCCGATATTTTCAATAAAAATAAGGAGTTACTGATAACTATTGAGCTTAATTACCTCTACATGGGAGAAAATAAATTTAGCGTAGTTCTTATAAGCTTAGATGGTACGTAGGCGTTGATGTCTCATTTGCATAAATATCATAAGATACGAAACCAGAAACATGTGCAAGAGTACCAAGAAAATTAAAATACACGAGTGACTTACCCTGGATTCGAATTCAGGAAAACTCGTAAAATTAAGCAAGCATGTAATCAACTATATCATGGAGTTAGGATTCGGAGCATCAACTTTGGACGTTATCAGTCAAGTGTTTTGTATAATAGGATTCATTAAAAGGCATATTTACACGGCCATCATTTTGAAAAGAAGTGTCTGAAACACTAAAAACACATAAGTTTACATATATTACCATAACATTACGTGTGTGAAAAAATTTGGTGGAAATCGGTTTGTTGGTCTCCGAGATATGGCATATAAACCTTATTTCCTTAAACAAGGCTATCATACAAATATGCCTCTGTACACGATGTTTAAAATCGACATTGTCAGCTTAAGAAGTTTGATTGAAATGGTTCAATTGTTTAATATACATGCCAGATATATGAAAATACTTATATGGCCGCCAGTTTGAGAATTATTGTCCGACACAATTTTAATCATGTAACTTTGCATTGCTTTCTGTATGTGTAAACATTTGCTGGAAATTAGTTTCATTGATAGGGAAATATAGCAAAATATTACATTTACTCACCCGACAATATTATGCAAAAAATCCGCAAAACAGGATCTCTGTATGCATAAATGATGCTTCCAATTATTTCAGTTTACATACAAAATTTTGTTGAATTTTGTTAAAACGTTTCATAGATATATATATATAAAATGTATCTAAATTGTTCAAATAATCCATTTTTAAACATACCTACCGCACATAACACATGTTCCTTTACATAGCATACTTTAGCAATACTAGAGTGAAATTTTGGTATGAATCCGATGATTGGTCCTCGAGATATGGCATCAAAACACCTTTGTTAATATGACGGTACTCGTAAATGGAGGACAAAAAGTTTATGTATTAGCACATTCGATGATTGTCATAGATACGATATAGAAAGTTAAATTTAAATCTGTTAAATAGTTTCTTAGTTATAGCACACTTAGCTAAAATGTTCGTATAGGTGCCATTCAAAAATAACAGACTTACACACTTAAAACAATAAATTAATTGGATCTACCACAGTACAACTTTTTCGCCAAATTGAAGGAAATCGGTTGGATGTTTCCCGAGGTACGGTATAAAAACTGTTATATGTAATGTGGGTCTATCTACCAAAATAGCAGAGAAATGAGGTTTAGAATAGCAAATTTTAATGGATAGACCTCATACTGTCAGAATACAACGACATGTTAAAATTTTGTTTGCAATTTCGTAGATATGAAATTTTGATCTAAATTGTTTTTAATGCAGCCATTTGAAAATAAGTGTCTGACCCTTTCAAAGTTTATGATTTTACATTGACTGCCATGGTGCTACTTGTTTGTTAAATTTCATATTAATCGGTTTTTTTTTTTTCAGATATACCATGTAATTTTTTTTTTTCCATGTGATACTAATATACAAAATGTAGGACAAAAGGTATTCTGTTTGGGCACATTTTATGGTTGTAGTTTATACAACCAGCATAGAATTGGAATTAATTAAATGATTTCGACGATTTAACATACAAAACTGAAGTGGCTATACCCACCATTTTGAAAATAAGTATCTGAACTAACATATCAGTTAACATAACCTACTGCAGTACTACTTGTTCGCTATGTTTGGTAGGAATCAGTCTATTGTTTCCCGAAATATAACAAAAACATTTATTTATTTGTGTGGCACTATCTTATAAAATAGAGGAAAAATGAGTATCCGTGTAGAAATAATTGACGTTTGTTATATATACTCTCAAAATACAAAGTTAAGTTGGAATTTATTAAATCTTATGAAAATATAGCATACTATGCAACAATAACAAGATGGCCTCCATTTTGAAAATAAGTGTCTGACAAACTTGAAACATAAATTTAAATATCAACTGCCTCAGTATTACATTTGTGCAAAATTTGGTAGGAATATGTAAATTGCTTCCTGAGATATTACAAAAAAATTTTATTAAGTCATGTAGCAGTATCATCCCAAATAGCGGACAAAACTAGTTGTGGTTTAGCTTATATGATGATTGTAATATATACTGTCAGTGTACGAAATCAGGTTGAAATAAGTCAAATGGTATGACATTTATACCAATAAACCTAACATATTTGTAGAGCCACTTTTATTTACCTGGCCTATTATTTATAAGCCAAATTTCAAGAAAATAGGTTTAAGTAGTTTTTGAGATATAACGTTAAAGCCTAATTTTTTTGTGAGGCGCTATCTGCCAAAATGGGAACCCACAACAATATTCACCTTTGAATTCAATGCTTACCCCTAGTGATGTCAGCATACGAAATTGATTTGTTGATTTGTTTCCCAGATATGAAATCTCCCTGGATTTAAAACTTGCCGCCATTTTGAATAAAAGTCAGGTTACCTTACTTAGTGCTATATGTGTACAGAGTTTGGTGAAATTTGGTGCACGCTTTCAAAATTGAAAAAGAGGTGCGCACACGACACACAACCAGCCGCACATACCCACACACGCAAATACACACACAGACACACACACAGAAAAGTGATCTCATATACCTTTCTTCCCTTCGGAATGTTGGCTAAAAACACAGCCGGACAATGAAAATAGGTGCACTACGACGCAACTATGTGATAACCACCAAACGATGTAAATAGCGATAATTCGGATTGGTATGCACATTATCCCATGTTGGTGTGTTTGCATTTGACTGCACACCCGGCAGTGGCACTACTAGCACCGACCAGTGGTGGTAGACACTGGCCTGTGGCCGAAGATGCATAAACGCCAGAACCATCAGATGATTCCATGAAAGCTTACAGAGGTAAGAAAAATGTTGGGAAGACACCAAAGACGTTGATTAAAGGATTCGAGATAGGACTCATATTCGGTTCGAAAACCTGCAAGCTGGCTGTATCGCCGTATAGCACACCATGTGGATCGTTCGGACCATACTGGCCAGTGCTGGTGGGTGCAGTGGATATATGAAGACACCTACACACAGATAACTAGCACAGGATGAACGAGGTTGAATTATCAGCCGAGAAGATCGACGGAGTGTGCACCAGGTGCTGAGGGATCCCATGGCTACACAGTCCTCGATACTGCCCACTAACCATTTCCTGATGTCTTGCAGAGGCGAAACTGCTGTCCTAGCTCCCATTACGTCTGCTGTCATTAACCCTGCAACAGCGGCTACTCCATTTGTAAGGGTGCCAGGGTAGAGCAACGTGGAACACCACAGGCTGGCGATGTGTGGCATTTAGTGATGAGTGCTGCTTCATTATAAGGTCTGATGATCATCGCATCTGGGTGTAGAGGACTCCTGGTGAACACCAAAATCCCATGNCCCCCCCCCCCTTCATCATAGTTACAACAAGCATTATGATTTGGAAATCTATATGACCACTTTACCAGAACGTATGGCCACTTTGCCCGAACTATGTAATTAGTGTTATTTACATAAAACTAAATATTATTTTAAAAAACCAATGTACTTCTCACGCATATTATTTTTCAATCTGCACTGTAGAAGTATGGTGCACATGGCTATTGTGTGTATTATTTTTGTGTACGCTACTCTCTCAACTAGTTGGCACGAGAGGCTTGGCTGTTAAAGCGGCAGTGTGTCGAGCAGCTCAGATTTCACAAACAGGCGCAGGTGGCCGGAAGTTTGGCCACGCGATTTAGTTTTATGCAGAGAAAATAAAAAGAGGACAAAAAGTATCACAGCATTTACAAAACAGTGCTTACATGCTCGCAGCCACTTGTAGCTTGCAAGCTCGCACTACTGGCAAGATGGCTGAAAAATATCGACACACATTTACGAACATAGACAATTTGGTATCTGTCTGCGAGTCACAGCACCCCTTCCCAAACAACACAATCTTTCTTCATGTTCAGTCCCCTGGTATTTAAAGTATCAAGAGGAAGCGAACTGTATCTAGCCTTCCTGCAACAAAACAATAGCGACTAGTGCTATCAGCAGCTTCATCAGTTACATCTGCTGTCAATAGTTAGACTGTAAACAACCTGCCCCTGGACAACGTTTGGCAGTTTTATATGTGACACAGTTTAAACGAAATCATGCGGCTTTTAAACTAAGCTGTATCCCCAAGATATATTATACCTTTACCAAAATCCAACATTTATAAACAAAAGACGGATCGCAAGAAAGGTAAAGCAGCAAATATTACTTCCAGTCCATACAAGACAGAACTTTTTGAGAAGTAAAAAAAAGGAGAAGAAACACAAAAGAGAACAAAAGCAAGCAAAGCAAGTCAACATAAAACATTAACATATCCAGAACCCAATAATAAAAGTATTAAAACGGAAATGCTTACGAAAAACTCTTCTGCCAAAGCTAGGCGAAGCCCTTTTAACGAAGATGAAGAAGAGTGTGACGACACCGATTGCTTATATTGTACAGAAGCTTGTCCAAACTCAAAAACCAATGAAGTATGGATCAGACGTTCTGGCCACCACCAATGGTCTCACGAAGTGAGTGCCTGCTGCGAAGAGGAAGATTAAAACTTTTAATGTGAAGTATGTAAGCACTCAACAGTTTGTTGTTTGACAAAGAGAAATTGCACACCATTCATTTATTTTTCTATGTTTGATAGGCACAACTTTATCAGTAATGTTAAGTAGTTCAGATCAAGTGAAGACCTTTTATTTGAAGACACTTAATTCTAAGCCGTTTATTTGCTGACCAAGTGTTAATACACATCATTGTTTTGTATTTGCTGTTATGTAGATTTGCGTATATATTTTACAAGTCGGGTAAAATGGCCAATCACTGGCCACTTTACCCGACGTGGGAGGGCAAAATGGACTTTTGGTAAACAAATTTTTAAAATTCAATAAAAAAAATGATAATTTGCAATACGCAAAGGACATAAATTTTTTATTAATACAATAAAAATATTGTATAATGTGATATTTTCAATTTCTGTTTTATTTACAATAGACGATTTACATAACAATTTACCTTAGCATGGCCACATTACCCTTCTCTCCCATAACTAATCAATAAAATTAATTGACACAACAATTAGTTATATGCATACGGCACACACACATAAAGTTTTCGGCTATAACTCCGATAGTTGCAGCGATTTAACTTACTATTACTGTAAACTTTGAATAGTTACAATGGCTCCATTCTGAATATTATGATGCTGAATTTCACAGATTTTTAAGTTCGCTGCATGTCTTGATAACTTCTCCTTGGCGAACAATGGCGGGTATTTATAAACAGGGATCTTTTTACAAAAATAGTGCCACATGTCGATAATAGCAAAAGTATCTTAATCATATTTAATTTTAATAAGAAGTGAAACTGTGATTTGATCTTCAGATCACAGGCATCATGATGCATATTAAATTTGCCGTACTTTTGTATATTAGGTCTACGAATGGGGAATTAATGTCCTCTCACTTTACTTTTATTTATTCTTAAACTAAATAGCCTTTTTATAAATTTCGCGGTTAGGTGCTGGTTAATAATTTTAACAAAAAAATTATTGATATTTGATTTACATATATTACAGTACATTGTTTTCAAATATAATCCCACTGTTGCAAAATTATTATAACAAAGCCTATGTTGACTTGCATCTCGTAGGCATATGTTTTATTTCTGATTGTACAACATTGATGATTTTCCGCAGAAAGAGTATTATGTACAAATCGCGTGTTTCATTGTCGCATTGCAAGCTCTAACATTTACATCGTACTTTAGAAGTGACCAGTTTCTTACAAAAAGAAACTGTTTCACACCATTCGCCGTCATTAGCATTTGTTTTTAAGAAAATCGGAGTTCACATTTCAATTAACGTATTACAATTTGCTTATAACAACACGACATGTGATAAATACCTATAAGAACGAAAATCAAAGACATTACAAGATGCTCATATAGAATAACTTTCAGCAATAACTGTAAGGATAGTTTTGTGTATAATATTATTCCTCGTATATGGCTAAATATAAGCGTAAATATCACAAAGAAAAATGGTCCATAATTATATTTACGATATAACTGAAATAAAATAGATTTCTAAATAAAAAACAATTGTCTCCTAAAGTAGACTCGAACCGCAAAACTCGTAGTCAGTAAGCCGCAACACTAGCCACTCTTTTTTCTTAAGTTGACCCTATTGATTACAGTGACCGCTACCTTTTCAGTTGTAACGTTTGACATTGTGTGAGTATTTTGCCGTGTGACGAGCTAGAGCACACCGACTTAATGACAAATGCACAGCGCACACGTGCGCGACATGAAAATTTGCCGCATAAGAACTGAGGCGCGAACTCCCGACCCTCTGACTACAAGTGGGCCACTCTGCCCCTGAGCTACGAGGGCAGAGCGACACTCACTCACTACAAACATATTGAATAGTGGTCCTATTTACTGTATTTGATTATAACCTCTTTTTATACCGTTCCTTTCCTTTAGTATTGTTAAGTAATTATAGGGCACAATAATACATTTTATTACCAAAACATGATTTTGATGTAGAAGTTCTATTGTACGACGTACATTTTGTTACATTTATCACCTTATAATCGTTAGAATCGTACGTCAAAACAGCAACATGGAACGTGTTCAACATGGACGCTCGCTATGGAGGAACTCGCATGCGACCACTGCTTGTCCGAATCGTATGGTCAAAACGTATGCAAGAGGTTTTCGCTCCAGCATAGAAAATCTCGCACACGTGAAGCCGTATGCGGGTTCACCACTCTACTCTGCTCAAACAGTCTGACGAAGCCGAATGATTTCGAGCATAATTATGTTTATTATCAGCTATATTTTAATACCAGGAATACCCTCAATGTGTAAAAATAGTAGTAGTTATAAATTTTCGGTTCTGCATCAGGGCCTGGGGGCTGGGGACGAGGAGACGAGCTGCGGCCATCTTTTATGATGTCATGAGGCAACCTCCTGCTCTGTCATTACTTGCCAGAAGCTGCCATCTTGGGTTTCCCCTCCTGCTCTGTCATTCCTGGCAAACGGCGCTTAGTCTCTACTTCATGCTCTTGCATTCCATTTGGGTGGTTTTCTGAGAGTCCTCCTTTTTTATCATTACTTCCTTGTCCCCGCTTCATGCTCTTGCATTCCGCATGGGAGGATATTCTCATTCTATTGAATTCTGTGTGGGTGGTTTTCTCACAGTCTTCCCGATCTTCTATAATGTCTCATTCCTTCCCTGTCGACACTTCATGCTCGTGCATTTGGCATTCCCGACCAACAGCGCCCTTGTCCGTTGCTTCATGCTCATACATTCCATATTAGTGGTTTTCTCAGAATCCTCCTCCCGATCTCCTTTATTTTCACAATCATTCCTTATCCCCACTTCACGCTCTTGCATTTTACGTGGTGGGAGGTTTCTCATGATCATGTGGGTGGTTTTATCAGAGTCCTCCTGGTCACCTTCTTACCTCACACACCTGGGGTTTTCGCAAAGTCCTTCCTACCGTTCGTACCTTGGAAGGGTTTTCTCAGAGTCCTTCTGGTCACCTTCCTACCTCTCTCTCATCTCCCATGTTCTATCCATCGGGGTTTTCTCAGTGTCCTCCCAGCCTACTTCCTACCCTCACCCCTGATGTTTCCTTGGTGACCTCCCGATTTCCTACCTCCCATCCCTTGACAGGGTTTTCTCAGAGTCCTTCAGGTCACCTTCCTACCTCTCATTCGTTCTATCCCTCGGGGAGTTTGCTCCACCTGCATCACCGACACCAGTTTACCACCGCCATAGGCAGACACCTCACTCGTTACCAGAAAGTGTTCGAAGTGCTTCAGGTTGCAGCTAGGACCATCGGTATCAGAGCAGTCATTTTTTATGTTGGTTCATCATATGTGTGTAAAAGATACTTAGAAAAATACCAGCAGTCTACTCAGTACTGCGACCACAGTCCTGCTCGTTAATAATAATAAAACAAATAAATGTACATATTTAGCTTTAAGTATGTAAACCTAAAGCGAAATGCACTATACATCGATCCCACGCATGCGCAATCTGGTGTGGGGTGGAATGCTGTATACACAAAATACCATGCCCCACGAGGGAAAGGACATAGCCAGTACTCGCATGCATGCGAGGGAAACAATTTTCGTTCTGTAACAAGTATTAGATTAATTAGTCACCTACACAGCAGCATGGTCGCTCTTACCACTACCTTCGCAGCATCGCCCTTACACTTACCGCCCGCATGTCGTAACCATACGGTCGGCTCCCGGGCTTGGGACCAGGACAGTAATCTTTGCTAGCTAAAACAGCACTGGAATTTATTTCACCTTAGACACAAACAAGTCACCGGTGTGAGTATAAGGAAAAATAATCACCAGTGACATCGCAAGCATAGTGTACAGGCAGCTTACCATGCTAGAAGGGAAGAACGACCCACCTAAAAAAAACAAAACGGACAAAGGAACACACAAACATACTACAGCAAAACGGAAGAGTACAGTAGAGGTGGATGAAAAGAAAAGAGGTGACCATGCAGTAACTAGTGAATAAAAGCAAGTACGATGCGATCACTAGTTACTAAAGTGCTAGTGTGATACAAATACCATTCTACATTCTCAACCCCAGGTCGTAGACAAATCCCTTGCGCTAGTATGTACATGAATGATTGTAGAATGCGAAATAGTAAACATATCCCAATATGTCGGTAACACACCTGAGAAGATAACAATATATCTTGTACAGACAAATATTGCTCTTGCATATGCTACGAAAATTAATCAGTACATAGACATACTGGTAACCTGCCTAACAAGATAAGGATACCTCTTGCATGGGCTACAGCATGCTACCAGCCAGCATACCTGACAAGATAAATATGGCTCTTGCATGTGCTATAGTATGCTGTTGGTTAAAAAAAATCACACAAAGTGAATAAAGCAACACACACATATCAATCAATGTGGGAGAGGGGATTGGAAGCACTTTAGCTTTGACAAACCTGGGGCAAGGAACTGCCTCCTACTTAGCATCCCGACCTCATTCACTCTCCCGGGGACAGATGCATATATGATGATACAAGTCTGCCCTGAGGTGTGAACATTATTAGTCATGGTAGCCATAGGGGGCAGTATGGGTGGCATTGTCCAGGATCTTGCATTTTTCATTCATCCACGAAAGAGCTAGTTTGTTAGTACATTCGGTATAAATGTTGGGATGGTGCGACCTAATGCTGTTGACCTGTACTCTCATTACTTGTTGGTTCAATAATATATGTTTATTACCTTCTATGGTTATGTTATTCTGTTCAATGCTCTTCTGTACCCCTTTAGATCGCTTCACTACCTTATCCTTACATTTATATGCAGACAGCTTCACCCTCAGCCCGACAATATCGAACATATAATTGCCTCCACAATTATCCTTAAAATTGCCAATCTCCCTTGCATTGGCGAGTGAGTAGCAGTGATGGGTGGGAGAGCAGGCACTGGTGTCGAATTCGGCCATAAGTGTTGGGTCTCAGGCGATCTTCATTACAAAGGTGTCTGTGTCTGTGAAAATCAGAACCATGTTACTGCTATAATGTGCCCTCATTACATCGTAGTGGAAGCAGTACATAAGTGTCATCGACAGGTCAAGTATGGCGAAGCCATGTAAATGGGCTTGTCAAATACAATATGTTCATTATCTAATTTTACTAGCTATACATATTTGTCGTATATTGTTCGGCAATTGAAAGCTGGTTTGGTGATAAGCTTCTTCGCACGACTTTCAGTGCATACAAGTTACATGCACTGACATTTATGTTTATTTTCCATGAGCTTTCCATACATAGCATTATTCATCAGCTTGTAAAAGTCCTTCTCGAATGTGTTTATGGCTGCCTGGCATTTCTCCATGTTATGTTTTGACGCTGGTACCGCCACTGTCGAGGACATGGTGGCTTATCTGGTCAGAGTTAATGTCCTCCAGGCACCGACTAAAAAGTGCTTGGAGGTTGCGGGTATTATAATGAGGTAGACTATCACTGTTGTATTTTGAAGTACGAATATATTGTCTCGTATATATTCACAAATACACAACATCAAAACTTTCGAGGTGCGGTACTGTCATAATTTGTTTACTCGTATTCACGGGGCGAATTCGTGGTTGAGTGGGGCTTCTTTGGACGACGAATTCTATACTTAACTCAGCGGTGAGTGTGGGTAGGCTGTAATCTGGGAATGAGTTCCAGCGAAGTGGTAGGCCGTGGAAGCCGGCCCGCCGGTGCTGATTCTCCCTGGGCTGCTGTT
>NQII01000078.1:70170-123909 GCA_002778355.1 Clitarchus hookeri | reverse complement strand
TGGTGCGTATTTACTGCGTTCAGGCGAACTACACCGGATTATTTGCTGATGACTCAAGAAAGCCCTGCACTCTCAACAGATCTCCCGGCGGCTAGAGACGTACGAAGATGAAGGGGGTGTGGGGGGAGGCCTTCGCTTCAGCTCCACATGTCCCGAAATTTTCCACCTGCCTGTGGTTCCACGTGCCGCCATGAAGGCGCCAGCAAAGTGCGCTAGGCGGGGGGTGGTGTGAGGGGGGGATGGTTGTGAGCTAACGTTGTTCTATAATCCGTAAACCTGCACGCGACAGTTTAATCTAAGGCTTCAGCCACACCTTCTTGTTGAATTGTAGGATTCAATGTTTAGCCTTCAGCTTTACCCCATGGCCCAAAGTTTGCTTGAGGTAAACACAGTGTATGATATACTTTATCTTCGTCTCAAGGGTGATCATGAGTTAGGTTTCTTTGAATGAATGTCCCCACACTCATTCACTGGCAGTAACAGGTGGTCTTAATGCTCCCTGTAGAGTGTGGTGGGGTACTCTACATCCATCTCCAGTATGTAGCCAACANAGAGTGTGGTGGGGTACTCTACATCCATCTCCAGTATGTAGCCAACATCTCCATCGTCTGGTATGGACATAACGTCGATATTCGTGCAGGTCCATTTGAATCTGCCATATGGCAGCAGCAGAGACATTGCCCATCCATATAAATTATTAGCATCTACATACTGAGAGCAGGTAGAGGGCCTGCTGACATAATGCATGGCAGGGGCACCTTTGTTGTTCGCCACCATGTTGTGCTTGATGCACTGGGCCACCCCTCCCCGGATACTAACCTCGATAAACAGGTGGATCTCGTAGTCGACAAGGAGGTCTAACTCCACCCATGTCTTGCACAACATTGCATCGAATGAGAATCTAGGGGCACTCACATAGCAGACACAATCAAGTCCATAAGTGTACAGAAATAGTCCCGAAAGTTCTCGAAGATGTCGCACAATATCAAGACATCTATCTGTAAATACAGCTCAGTATCATTTTTAAGTGCATGGCAACCAAATGCCACCCAGACCATCTGCACGTGATGGTAATCCTCTTCGGTGATGCTGCTTCCAGTGAGGCGGTTGTAAACAGCTGCAATGGGCGGCAGCTGTGACTCGGCGAGTTTCCCCCACGTGTCCACATAGTCATCGGGAATAACTCCTTTCCGAGGCACCAACTCGAGCTGATCTAGGTTAAAAAATGTTGCCGTTGTCCTAAATTCGCTCGATGAGAGGTTCTGTGCAAGTGTTGCGAGGCTGACAGACATGAATCTAAATTGATCAATTAACTGAATTGTGAATTTGTCGCCCAAACTTTTGCTGAAGGGTATAAGTTTTTCTTCCATGTGCGGGATAGTAAAAATGTCCTGGGTATCGTAGCGAGTTCAATGAAATTCACATCATACATAAAGTTGTCGAAGAGGTTGGGCAGTCTCTGGGGGTGGCGGTGAAGCTTATTACAGTTATTGCATACCACCGCGATAAATTTGCCAGTGAAATGGTCGGGATTTCACCTTGCTGATATCGCAGGTGAAGGGAATGGAACAGTGGCAGCAGGTGGTGGTGGGATCGTAGTCTGTCTGTTCGCCAGAAGTCAGCGTATGCTTAGGCTCGGACTGGCTATATATTTCCTTCGCCAGATACACGGATTCCTCCAGGAACTTCTTCGATGTTTCTTCCTAGGTGTACCATTTCACATCTGTGGGGCGGCTGGACATCTTGGAGGCCTGTATTATGTCGTTATCCACCTTGACATAGAGGTCATAGCTGTGGGGCTAGTGCTTTTGGTACCTATAGGTGTAGGATGCCTCCTGGTTTGGCTGACACATCTGGACCAGCACTAGCATGGCTTTAAAGTTCATGTACAAGACTATATGTATCTTATCGCTGTTGTGATAATTCTGGAAATTTAGCAGAGGAGAATTGCCATTCTGCTTTGGTTAGGGCAAGTTGGCACAGACTGGAGCATGTTTGTTACAGTAACTCCTGTGATTATCCAGCATCTCAGCTTGTGTAAGCCCCATCACTCATGGAACATTGTGGTACCCCTTGAGATCGCATATGCAGATATTTACATTTCCATGGTGCGACATCACCTGGGAGTTTACCAGGCGGGATAAATCGGAAATATTACAATAATGAGAGTTCTTCTTCGCAGTCATCAAAAACAATAGGTCGAAGTGCTGGGAGAGTTCTTTCTTCGACACCCATATTGGGACCATCTTCTTATTTTTGTTGAGAGCGTAGATGTTCACACTGACCCCAGGATTCCTCCTCTCGAATGTCGATATTTGGTGCAGAGGTGTGGGGAGCTCTAGCCCACTAAAGTTGAAATTTGACTCCAGATAGAAATATTGCTGGTTGACACGCACGTGATTCTCACCCTCTACATATCGTGCCAGGATCGCCCATTTAAAACTTTGCTGGTCCTGGTTTCATGGGCTAGTAATTACATATCTAGCTTCAATTTGCGCAGCCAGGGCGATGTAGGAGGAAGCTCTCAGCAGGTCGAGCTAGTTAACACACAGCTGAAGCCTTTTCACAGATGTGAGGGTCCAGCCACTTCCCTTACCCATGTAGTCTACCTCCTGGAATATCTTGGCAATTGCAGCCAACATGGCATCTTCAATGTCGCCAGCATTAAAGTGGGGCACATTCTTCTTCTTGAAATTGCGATGGCCCATCTCATCGTCGTGTGGCTCCGGTTTACCATATGATAACTCTAGAAAAATATTAAATTTCAGCGCACCTGGTCTTCGATCTCCTGCTCCAGCTAGCCGATGATATTCTTCTTTATCCCATCTAGGTAGCCACAAATATCCATGGCCCAGCTCGAGTTATTCTCGGCTACATGCATCTTCATGATGCCTTCAAACACATTCTCCACCTCCACAAAACCATATCCGTTACACTCGCACTCACCGGTGATGGCCATCCTACGGCGAAATCGACCCTCGGCAGCAATAATGTGGGCTGGTATGAGCTGTGGTGCAATAGATGGTCCTGGCTGGGAGGAAGGTGCCACAGTCATGCGAGCTCTTTTGGCTAGCCGTGAGCGGTGGTTCCATCACATGTAGTGCTGTGCGCACATAGTTTATCTAATCGTGTAAACTGTCTGCCACAGTTCACGCATTCCAGTGTTTTGGCATCGGGGTTCGCCCAGCAGCAGCCCTCATGTTATCTGGCATTAGTATAAAGTCCGAAAATATAATTACAGAACTTGCAGCTAGTCGATGCATTCTGCTTTGATTAGTCCTGTGCGTATTACATGATGGTCGGTGATATTGTCGGTGCAAACAAATGTCTTCCCGCACCTATCGCACATGTGCTGCTGTACCTCTGTGAATAGGTTAAGGGAGCAGAAACCGAACTGTGGTGCGGGTGGTTGCATCATGGGAGTGTTAGACAATGGAGATCTTGAAGTAGAAGAAACTGACGATTGAGATTATAATGGCGAAGCGAAAGAAGGGGGAAAGAATAAAGGCCAGAATTCATCTTGTTCGTAGAAGAGGCAGAGAAATGCATTGATGAAGGACTTCTCGACTTGCCAGTCAGGTGGAATGCTCGAAGGACTGCTCGACACTGGACGACAAGGATGGAACCTATGGGGAAAATGTATAATCCTAAGCTAGTATGAAGAAAATATCTATGTCTTGCAACTACCCTAAACTATCAAAAGTTTTCGCGATACGAGCTGTATCGATTAAGTTCCCACACAGTACAGCTAATGTACAAAGAGTTTCGCTCGGAGTGTTCCCAGATTCTCTTCCCCGAGCATGCCATTGCATTCCATCACAGCATTATCCCTACCTCGCTCTGCAAGGCGCGTGCCTGCCAGTTCCAAGTGTAAACAGAGTGGGTCATATCGACCGATTACCCAAAAAGGATGTAAATATATCTCCTAACATTCATACCGATATAATGTTATCAAATGATGGAAAGCCTGCTCTATTCCTACCTCAGCCTGGGAATGCATCCGCAGGCAGGCTGGGAGTATGAAAGCATTTTTTGTTTGTCTCATGTGTAAACATCTAACAAGCGACACTCGTGCATGACTCCTATTAGGTATAATTATGTAACAGTACATAAATAGAGTGTATGCTGCAGTAACAACATACATTAAATGAACAAAATAATCTTCTGCCTGCCCATGGGTGAGCATAAAGTTCTGAAGGAAGGTGTATTACTTTTGTAGCCTCACAGCTCCGCCTGCGAAGGATGGAGGACCATCGCCACTGCAGGAACGAGCCTCCCTGTAATCACACGGCCCGCCTCGAAGGAGTTTGACCTAGCTCATTAGAGGCCGGGGGAAGGGAGCCTACCATTCCCAAAGCGGCTGCGGAAGGCAGGAGCTAACCCTCCCCAGCGGGCGGGCGCCATGCTCATTACTTGCCCCTCACATGTACGATTGAGTAGGTAACGAGCGTCGTTCAGTCATGTGCGAGTCACCAAGTACACTAGCCAATTAGCACCGAATTTGCAATTGATTATGAAAAATGCATTAAACATGAAGTAGGGATAACATCGAAGTGCGTACATGAAGACATCATGTATGGTAGCAAACGAACAGGGTACACTGGAAGGAGCTGACAGACCACAAGTAACTAGCTACAGGTGGGCGGGAGGTTTATATATTGTACGTTCGCCTGGGATGGAGGGAAATGCCACACCCATTCCCCCTACACACTTGTGCAATGAGCATGTATGGCCCGCCTCTCTCTCTACAGATAATAGTGATACCTGTACTATACTGGCAACTGTTGCTTCTCTCTCTACAGTTCATATATATTAATGTTACCTTTAATATAATGGTAACAATGAAGAAAATTACATGTGTGTTTCATGTATGTTAGTCACCTCACTCCAGTCTGATAATGTGAATAAAGAACACATTGAATACGATTACATATATACACATTTATTGATGGACATACATGTATATTGTGAAATGGGAAAACATTACATTCACTTATGATTTTTTTATTTTTTGCAAAATGTCACCCTCTCTCACTTCATACTTATAGCAACGACAACCTACACTTTACAGCTATTTACAAACCTAATTGTGTATGTGTAAGATTACACACATATAATTACTTGAAAATAAAACATTGCAGATGTCTCTTTCTCACATACTACATATCTACTTTAACCACAATGATAATCTACAAATTATATTTAATTTCAAACCTAATGGAGCATGTGTGTGATTACACGTACACTTGAAAAAAACATAACATTTACTTATAATTTTTTTACAAACAACTCTCTCTAGCACTATGTATCTACTTTTACTGCAATGATAATGTACACTTTACATTTAATTTCAATCCTAATGGAGCATGTGCTCAATTACACATATATTTGAAAAAAACATTACATTTACTTATAACAATTTTTTTACAAGCATCTCTCTCTCAAACACACACACACACACAGACACAAACTACGTATCTGCTTATACTGCACTGACAATCTACTCTTTATATTTAGTCTCAAACCAAATGGAGTGTACATGTGAGTATGCATATACTTGAAATAATAAAGCCTTACAATTGTCTACCTCCATACCTATATGCATGCATGATTTTCTATTAAAACGGTTCTCACTCTACATACATTTTATGCGATGTATCCAGAAGACAAGCGAACAGACATCTCAGAACCTCCTTTCTCCCCACTGCGGAAAGAGTGCTCACATCGGAAAGGTTGGACACTACCCCCGAAGGTGATGCAGACCACCGACGCCTGCACCACAGTGCTGACAGTTGGCAGGCTGCTTCTACTGATGTCTGCAGGAGGCACAAGGTGCTCGTGCCTGCATTACCTCCGACTGGGTGGTGATGACGCCAGGTATAACCCTCGCCGACCGCTTACTCCTTGGAACAGGTTGTGATGTGTTCGCTAGGAAGATGGTGATGGCTGGCAGTTGGGTGTCATCGTCGGCGATGTTGATGGTGGGAACTGACGGTTCTGCACGCTTGTAGTTGGGGGGATGGTGTAATGTGGCATGGCATGGGTCATCACCTCATCCTCACCGCATGGTAGAGGTGTGTCTGTATGCATGTGGTGTACTACAAACCTCCCGAGCATTGTACAAGTGCCAATTTGCTGACAGTGCTCGGGATTATGGGCCAGAACCCAATGAGCTATACCATCACAGTCGTTGCTGTATGACCACAACTCTGCTTCATCCCCAACATCTCACGGGACAGTGATGTGACCTGGCATCACATTGGTTTAGGCAGTCTCTGGTTGGAATGGATCTCTCATCGTTGCTAGATCACTGATGGCGATGAGCCAGACACGGATGACTTATATAGCTCGCTTTCACATGTGTGATGTCACAGCCAGCATTACTACTTCAGAACTTTAGTCAGAATGTGTTCAACAAGGTCACAAATAACTTCCCAACACTTACATTTGCTGCAACATGTCAGTTCTCCCTAGACCATCATTCTGTACGTACTCGTAGCTTCGATGTCCATGGTTAACTGTTATCATACACGAAGGTTAATTAATATTTTACATATATAAACAGCAGGGAAGGATCAATTTGCTTCTGCAGTCTTCCAGCATTGTGATATGTATGTGACCTGTACACTCTTCGGTTCACGGACAGGTTGTACCAGTCTCTACAACATGTAGGACAAGGTTCTATTTCCTGTTCTTGTGTTGCAGTTCGATAATATCTTTGAATTCTGCATGCATTGTGATAATTTGACCATTTGTGGGTATGTGACTGTTTGGTCTGAGATTAGCGACAGCACATTGATCGTTCTTGTAGCAGGGAAGAATTTCGCTGTGGAAATTAACCCAGGCATTATGATATCCCTACATATGATTTCCACCATCACATACCTGCACTTGCTTGTGTCCAAACTCTTGTTTAAACACCAGCCGCTTATATCCGATAAAGTACCTCTCGTACAAGAACACATTTTGTTGCAGAAACGGTAAACAGTCATGTGTGTCAAACGTATTGCTCATGGCCGTGGCATCGGTTGACTACTGATTGCTGCTTTGCTAAAGACTGCGGCGAGATATAACACTCGTTGCTTCTTATGTTGTTGCCAAGAAAACTTCGCACATTAGCGATGAACATATTGTCTTCCATGTAACCGTTCCAAACTTCAATTTGGACATGTTCTGTTTGCTCGTACAGGTCTCTGTCCAACGACTAATTACACCACTACTGTTGAAATGGTACAGCTCATTTTCAATTGACTGTGTAAACCATATCTGACATATATTCTACTCGTTTTCACGAGCTATCATAGTGGTGATGGTGCAAGGCAGCTTCGTGTATAGTCGTAGGTAATACATGTGTCACGCAACAACACTGCATGGTGTCAAGTGTAGGACTAGACATTCCTCTTCGCTTTCAACATTTTGATTCACCCAGTGTTCGAGTCCGTTGCAGCTTTCCACTTACGCAGGCAGTACAGAGGTTTGAAGTTAACACATCGGTACCTAGTCGTAAGATCACTGTACTTGACCACGTCTAGCAGGTTGAATGCTATGTACATGTTTGGAGGGCTAAAGTTATACTGAGGTAGTACAGAGACACGTATTTCTTGCTACGTTATGCAAATTCTAGCAAGTGCATTTTCTTGCCATTGCTGATAGACTTGATGCCTGCATAGACACCGTAGTACCATTAAGCTTTACCATTTCACTCTCCATGATTATTTGAACAAAGTGTGATGGTAAACATACCCGAAACTCTGCATTAAACAAACACATTATGCACTTTCCGTAAGATGTTTCTGCCCACCAGAAATCTGTCAGTTCCTTTTACTGAGTGTTACCGTTTAGCTTCGCTTTAAGCCCATATATGAAAATATCGAGTAGTACAGGTATTTCTCTCTTCGCTGCATCACGATTTATATTGTCTGCTGTTAGAAAAAATGCAATTACAAGTGACCCTCCACCGCTCTGTTGTTATGTACCGCACTCCATAGTCCACTTCCTTAGCAGCCGTGCGTTCAAACACGGACATGAGCGGTCTTGCCTGCATGCGTCACCCACGCCATCCACCTCCATGGCGAATATTGAGGTAAGTATGTGATGTACTATATCATATTCTACATTGCCATCGTCGTACCAATTGAGACAGTGACAGTATTTTTCCAGCCATATATTTGTCACCTTACTTTTCCTGTCGAGCAGTGCCCATGGAAACAGGGGTAGATATGTACATGTCGTTATGCTGCCATTTATATACACTGTGCAGATGCATTTAATAATGAAACCGCACAGTGACAAGCATCCCTGAACATTCGTGAACCTTGTGATAGTTGGATGGTGAATGGACTATAGGTACCATTTATATTAGTATGTTAACTACTCTGTCGCTCATATTGTACATTACCAGTCTATCGTGAATTATTATGCTATATGCCTGTGTGTATGCTGGGAAATCCTCCGAGGTTGTATTTTCAATCCTGCTGTCAACTACGCCTGACTTTATTCTATCATCCTGTTTACTAACATTAAACACCAGCAGGGGAGTGGTGTTCATGAACTCACCCAGTTCCACCGTCGGTGACTGCGTTTGCCAATATTGGGATCTCTGAAAGTGGGCGTACATTTGAAATGGCACTGTGTACATACTGTTACGAAATGTATGTTTAAAACTCCACAGTGGTAGCACTCAGAATTGAGAAAATCTTTAACATTCTTAATATATGCATGATCAAATTTCGAACAGTCTGCATTGACAGTATACTGTTTGCCTGTCTGAAAAGCATCTATTATGGAGCGAAGTTCCTTGCTCGTGAAACTCATTTTGATATTCCACTTTATGCGCATGGAGTGTGGATGTTCGGGTATGTCTCTAAACACTATCTATAAAACACAATATCAACATTCATACATTTCTCTGCGTATTTCAAAAAGTTCACGCGCCCTCACATTTTTACCTGCACATGCGGAAACAACAGTTCAATAGACTGTATCGCCAGCACGATGGTTTCCAGCGTGGCAGCAGTATCCAGAAGTGCAATCCCTTGTGTTTTGGCCATGAGAATAACTAACTCCCGCTTGGAATGAATAATTACATGATTGTAGTCTTCAGTTCTGTTATTTGCGCTCTGGGTGCTCGCCTTGTACAGACTTCTGGTCTGATGCGTTAGGCTACTTTCATTAACTTAGTACACATTCGCTAAAATATTAGACCCATATTTGCGCAGATGTAGGAATACTGTTATTTCCTCACCTCGGAAATTAATCAAACATTTTTCTTGGTCTACTATAGAGACTTACACTTCCTGTACGCTCTTCATCACAACCGGAATTTTAATGTGTCTATGTCCACCAGCTTAAAGCCTGGAGGTAACATCGCGGAAAAATTCGTATAGTAATTGGCTAGCCTTAACTTTGAGGTACGATCCAGTAACAAAATTACAGTTTATTATTTTAATATTAATGAGGAAGATGTTTACCGGCAGGGTAGATTCGTGAATATTATTCGCTTTGTACTTGGCATTCTCGAATTCAAGCATAGCAGCGAATGTATCGCATAGCGTGAAATATATCTGTGCAGTACAGTATATCTCGTTGTGTAGCATATAAGCATTACTCGCAGCACCAACATTACATCCGGCCCCAGTGTATGCTTAAGGTACTCGCCTACGTCTTCAATGGCATACGAACATGTGGGTACACGTACCTCTCCTCTCTTACCATCCTTCTTAACATAATAAAACATGCAATTTCGTTAATCTATTTTCGGTAAAGAGAAGTAAGTTTGAATATATATCAGACAGACCACACCCTGTCGAGATTCAGTGAAGGAAAGTGAGCAGAACGCAATTCCGAGCTATTGCCAGACACTGTCAGGGTTACAGACATAAATTATCCTTACATGTGGTGCATTCTCGTTAAGTATAGTTTGTATATCTACCTTGAAAGGAAGTGCAGACATAGGTGCCCACAGTTCCATTCACGAGGTAGTTGCTCTGCTTCATAATTGTAGTGGAATCTCGCACCCTTCAAAAATGTTTTCAGTTCTGGCAGTGCCCTTGAATTACAATAGCTGTCACCATAATGATGCAATTTTTATACGCTGTCCAATATATCCCCACCCGAGCTTGGTATATATGTTTACAATACCACACTTAACTCGTCTTGGATGGTGCAGTATGATGTCACGCATGAACATGCCTCGGAAATTGTATATTTTTATTTGCTGGCAAACATTTGTATGTCTATGTTGGCGAGTGAACAACTGGGCAGGGACCTTATAACTGCTTCTTTCGTCTGACCCTCCTCTGTTTTCACTTTCTCCAACTGACACCTCATCTTGTGCAGTACAGTCGAAGAATTAGTTTGCTGCCATTTTTTTTACCTCTAGCGAGCGCTTCCATATACTATTGTGGCACATGGCTTCGGCCAACTGCTTATTTTCCTCCTTCGCTATGTTCACCGCACTTGCAATACCACTTGAACCACTGATATGACTGCCAAGGACCCAGAGCCCTAGCAGGATGACGGAAAATAAGTCTCATCACTTCCCCACGACTACTTTGCTAGGTTTTCTCTGTGTATTCCTGGTCTTTTTCAAACATATTCCCCTTTGACATTAGTTTTCATAATCTCGGACATTCCCCAGGCAACTAGACGTTCGCCGAGTTTGGACTTGGGTGATCTAACTATCAAATTGGCTTTTTCCACAAGGATGGTTTCAGCCATGTGTCTATCTTCCAACTTGCTACGGACCATGTAGGCAATATCGTGTTACTTGCACACTTCACCCAACGAATTAACAAGGATGTAGCATTGCTTCAATCTCCATGCTAGTCGCATACTGGGCCTGTAATGTTCATAGCCTGAAATGTGAGACTCAAAAGCGAGATTGTTGATTAGCATATTTACCAGTCCACATTCCCTCTTGGTCTATTTCCCATGAAACATTTTGACCAACTAACACATTTTTATTGCTACCTCAACTTTATATGTTCGTGGTCATCCACATGACCTGACCTCAAACTTGGCCATTCACAGGGACCGCTACCTCGAGTGTGGTCCTGTTTTCATAAGTACTTGTGGTTTACCCATTAATGTATCAGTTCAATCGAGAATGTGCCACAGCCCACCATGCTTCCTGTTTAAATCAAGGCCGATGACGAAACTAATGCTTGAGAATCACATTGTGGGAAGCTACTGCCAACCAATGTATGGGGTATCATAGCAGAACCAAGCAACAATGGAAAGACATGTGTGCTTTTCAGCCTTTTTGGAGGAACCCAACAGTCTTCGGTTCGAGAATGTTTACATATACTCGAAATCTCTATAAGAGCCAAAGTACCTATGACTAGCACAATTACTACAAGCAGTAGATAGTATTCTTTATTTTTCATTTAGCGGCAATAAGGAAGTCGTGCCACCAAGTGATGCTTTTTAAACTCAGTGTTTGTTTTCGACGATGTGGCATGTGAGAAAGAGTCGGCCATGCAACAGTATTTCAGCATGGGCCCCCATGTGGCAGTGGATTCGATTTACCTATGTCAAACTTATTCATGTATTCCTAAGCAGCTTCTGCACAACAATGCTAATTTCCTTGATCTATTTTGCATGCATGACCTAAATTTGTACAATGGCTACTCCGATTATGTTAATATAGATATGATATTTGAAAGATTTAAAAGTATGTGCTCATGTTGCTGGTACGAACCTCACAGTTTCTTTGTGAGAGCTAATGATTTCCTGCCTCATAAGGGAAGGTACTCAACGGGATTCATCAGTTCATTATCGCACATCAGTGAACGATGAACTACACTGTATCCAAGTTCAGCCATAGCCGCCTGAAGTGTGCTATGGACAGCTGTATTACATCTACTAACGATGGGAACTGCAGTTTCGGAGGAAAAGGGGCCAAGAATCTTGAAGGGCGAACACATGATGGTGATGTGACTTATGTATCCTTTGTCCATAGCATCACTTCAGAGGCTCTGCAACCGATGGCAGTACTGCAGGCTGACATCGAGACTCATCTTCCCACACTAATAGGTGGTACGACTCAGTTTGCTGCTTTGAAGACGAATCTCTACGATGTGGGCGAGCAAAAAGCCAGCAAAGTTCATATGGCCATTACTACTGAATTACATGTATTGGCTGGAGATGTGCCCAAACTGTCTGCTTTAGGCGGGAAGCTCGCCACCACGGAAGGTCTTCTCTTCGATACAAATATACTGACTACTTATATGAATTTGCAGCTTGGTACATTGATCGAGAGTGTGTCCTGAGTAACTGATTATGCTTCTGGCGATGTTCTCCAAGTAGTAGAAGGACAGCTATTCGGCAACATGTCTACTAAGATGGAAGCTCTCATTCACATATTGGCAGAAGATGTGCTCACACTAACTGCTTTAGAAGACAATCTTGCAGCAATAGAGAAGAAGCTCGATACTATAGGAGAGCGAGTTGCCAACAGAGTTCTTACTGGTCTGGATTCAAAACTGGACGAACACCTTAATGCCAAGACTGAGGTGGCAGGCATGCTAACTGCTTTAAGTAAGAAACTGGCCCAGATGGAATCGAACTTCGATGCTGTCGGTATGATGTCTGCTGAGATTCATACATTGACTGATGATGTTCACAAACTGAGCGCTTTAGGAGACAAGCTCTCGGCAGTGGAGACGAAGTTCAGTGATTCTGGCGAGCGAGTTGACAATAGCGTTATTACTGCTCTGGCAGCTACATTGAAGGATCACCTTAATGTAGCGAGTGAAGGTGCCGGCAAACTGGCCACTTTGGGATACAAGCTCTCGGCTGTGGAGACAAAGCTCGGACAAGTTTACAGAAAGGTTTTCACCGCCCTTTCTGCCAAACCAGTCGAACACCTTAATGTATCGACCGAGGATGTGAGCAAACTGAACACTTTAAGTACACAGCTAGGGACTGTGGTCATCGTTGAATCGAAACTCAGCCATGTCGTAGATGGCATGACTAACAGATATCTTACTCACATAGTCACGGACACCTCTTGGGTCTGGGACTCGCGGATATTGAGGATCTTAAAAGACACAGGATCGGTCCTGTCCTAAATGAATTGTGCACAAACAATGAGAAATCATCTCATTGCCAGCACGTACGAGATGCAGTCATCCAGCGAATCTCCATGTCGGAAGATAATAATACAAAGCTAATCGAGTGTAGAGTCATCGCCTAAAAATATCTCCATGTCAGAAGATAATAATACAAAGCTAATCGAGTGTAGAGTCATCACCTAAAAATATATACTACGAAAATTCTGTTTTTTCTGTTAGAACAATGGCCATTACCATCGAATATTTACATTGTGTAATTGCAAGTGTGCACAATAAGTATCTACTGGCCAAGCAAACGTGCATAGAGCACGATGCTGCATTGGAAGACGCCTTCCGACTGGTCACATCTCGTCTAGGTAATTTACAACGACAAACTTTCCCCCCTGTTGGAATTAAGACTGAACAGGAAATCGAACGAGGGAGTGGGAGGAAACATATGATATTTCCATAATAGGATACTGCATTTTTTGAAGATGATGATGATTTGCCTTTAACTATATTGAAATGTAAAAAGGACACATCTCACCTTAGCACGATAGCTGATCGCAATTACCTCTCTTCATACACGAGGTTTAATGATGGAAAGTATGGTGTTTATAGAAATAATAAGAAATGGTTCTTGGGAAAGAAGACATTTTTTTATACCAAAGACTTTATACAGATTGATGATGAAGCAATGCGAGCAACCCCATGCCTCTACGAATTACGTCTCACGAGCCTGGTAGGTTCTCGTGGGATGCACTTCGTCAGTAAAAACATTTACTTAGCCTTACCAGTGCACATTTAGCAGACAATGATGCTTCCACCAACGCTTATAAGGAAAAGACACAACCGAAATTCAACATTGTTACCAACGTGTTTCCGTAAGTTGGCATAGCGAGCGGCTCGGGTCATACTTCGAAGCTTGATGGATGCAGTCAGCTCATATCTTGTCTACGACCTCTTTTGCATTTCAGCATGCTGGCAATAATTCGCGTACGATTGCAATTGTGAACACTGTAGAAGACTTGTGTGAATGTGGCTCCATATACTTACGTATCGCCACTGAGCTTCACCGGCCTGCGAGTTGTAATTATCGCAGGCGAAAAGTACTCGTCTTTGGGCTGAGAGATATGTACCAGGCTGACCTAGTTATAATTATCTTGTATGCTGCTGTTAATAAAGGCTATAGATACATGTTGACAGAAATAAATTGTTTCAGTAAATATGGATGGGCAGTACCAGTTCGCTGGAAACGAGGCGTCGATGTTTCCGATGCGATGAACACTGTTTTACAAGATGACGAAACACATAAAAATTTGCAGATGGATCTTGGCCGGAAATTCTACAATTCCGCATACCATTCGTTAATGGTTGCAAATAATATTATTCACTACAGCAAATTTGGTGATGAGGAGGCATCCATTATGGAATGATTTATCAGCACTTTGAGGAATGGCATTTGGTGAAAAATTTCCATCGCAGGGTAGTTACAGGTGCTGGAGTTACTACCGTGTTTGATTTCTGACTACAATGAACTTGTGCACCATACCATCCGCATGCGGCCAGTTGACGTTAATGATGATTCTTTGCTGTCGACTGTGTGCGAAAACGATAAGCTATTAGACAGGCACATGACTTAAGTGAAGATTTGTGACTATGTCCAGATATCACCAAGTGAAGCGAACATTTACGAAATCATACACTCCGAACTGAAGTCTGAGGTATACAGGATTGACAAGATCCGTCATTATGAACCTCGGATGTATCATCTTGTTGACTTGACTAATGTACAGCTGCAAGGTGGATTTTACGAACAAGAGAGCATGTCAAATATGTTTCCCTACATATATTTGGTTGAGAAGGTGTTACATCGACGAGGTAGTCAGCTGTTTGTGAAATGGGTAGGGTTCGATTCCCGGCACAATTGCTGGCTACAGATGTCAGCGCCTACTAATGTGTAATTGGTCCCACATAGCAATGTTATATGAGTGTGTCTGTACCACAATTGAATGTATTTTTTTAAGTACAAATAAATTTATTCTTAGAACTCGTGTATATTATTTTATTCATACACTGTATTCCAACTGTGTGTAACATGCTCGTGTGTTTATTTACTTAAGGCTGGAGGAGTAGGTCTGGAAAGCATGTGTCTGTTGAGCATGTGCCAGATGGGAGGTGAATACTGTCCCAGGTGGCTAAACAGGTGTTAATTATTGCTCATCTGAGGTCATTGTTGTGTTTATTTTTCCTTTATTGAATGAGTCTCAGGGGACTGCTGATGGAGGGCAATAAGTGAACTGGATTCTAAACGTGTGTTAATAATTGTTCGTCCAGTGCCACACTGTCCGAGGCCACAGTCATTAGCGTTCTCTATAATTTCGTTTGGGGTCTCGTACAGGCAATGTATGTTGCTACACTGGTACTCGATTTGGAGGCACCGAGACACTTGCTATTAAATTATATCTATGTATTTTACTTTCTGTAATAAATTAATATTTTGCTAGTTTATACAGAACGAGTGTCGGCTACATTCTGGCCTATGTGCAGTTAGGTAGTGTGTATACTATGATCCACCCCATGCTGGCTTGGGTGTGCCAGCGATCGATGTATAGTGTGTTTAGCCTTAGGTTTTCTTCCTTAAAGCTAGAGATGTATGTTTATTTGCTTTATTAATATGAGTGTGTAGGACTGCCGCTGCTGTACCGGGAAGACTGCTGGTATTTTTTTCTAACTTTCTTTTCAACACTTGATGAACCAACATAAAAAATTACTGCTCTGATACCGTTGCTTCTAGCCGCAACCTGTAGCTCTTCGAACACACTCTGGGGACGAGTGAGGTGGCTGTCTTCGGCACTGGTCAACTGTTGTCGGTGATGGAGGTGGAGAAAACCCCCCGAGGGATAGAACGAATGAGAGGTAGGAAGGTGACCTGAAGACATCTGAGGAAACCCTGTCAAGGGACGGGAGGTAGGATAGTGGGAGGCCTCTGAGGAAACATCAGGGGTGGGAGTAGGAAGGAGGCTGGGAGGACACTGAGAAAACCCCCGATGGTCAGAATATGGGAGACGAGAAAGTTAGGAAGGTGACCAGAATTACTCTGGGAAAACCCTCCCAATGGTCGAGTGGTCGGAAGGACTTTGCGAAAAAATGATCAGGAGGACTATGAGAAAACCAAACACACAAGTATGAGAAACCTTCCACATGAAATGTGAGAGCGTGAAGTAGGGGCAATGAAATAGTGTGAGGACTGAGAAAACCACTCACATGGTATGTAAGAGCATGAATTAAGGACAAGGTCACCATTGGTCAGGAATGCCAATGAATGAGCATGCAGTTTCGACATGGAAGGAATGAGACATAAAAAGAGAGGGGGAGAACTCTAAGAAAACCACCCACATCGAATGCAAGATTATGAGAATATCCTCCCATGTGTAATCTGAGAGTGTGAAGTGGGGACAAGAAAAGAATGAGAAAATTTAGGAGTACACTGAGAAAAACACCCAAATGGAATGCAAGATCATGAAGTAGATACCAAGTCCATGGGCCAGGAATGACAGAGCAGGAGAGGAAATTCAAGATGGCCACTATGGGCAAAGAATTACAGAGGAGGAGGTTGCCTCATCATGTCACCTCGTCCCCAGCCCCCAGCCCCTGGAGCAGAACCGACTATTTTTAACTACTAATACTATATGTTATTTCAGTGTAAATATACATCATGTACAGTGTAATGGTTTCTATATAAGAATATGCATATTCGTTCAGTGTCATGACGTTTATTGTGGATGGCATGGTCTAGAGTGTCCAGGGTTTTAAAAGTGGTTGTGGTTCGGATCCCAGCATGGCACGAGCGCACTCGTTGGAGCTGCCAGAAGCAGCATATTGATACTGAAATATAATATTTCAGGCAACGACACTGATAGCGCAGTAAGATATGCGCACATCTGGTAGCACACATAGGGTAACATTAGTTATCAGTGCTGCCTCGGGACCTATAGCGCTCCACAGAGTAAAAGGTTGGAAAGTATCGTAGTTGTTCGATCCAACCTGTGCTACAGATGGCAGTTCAACATTTCCAGTACGCCAGAATCATGGCTGAATTGTTCCTGTGTTTTCGTCTCTAATGTCCACTGTTCCAAATTGAAAGTATTGCGGTGATGTCAATTGCAGCCTGTTCTGTAATTTGCACGATGCTTTTGTTATCAGATCCATTGTTGAAAGCCTCACAGCTATGGGCTTTCCAAATACACGAAAATGTGATGCTAATACACGAAAAGCGTTCTCTTTCACCCTTCTTGCTCGAGACAAACTGTTATTACAAATGTGCTGTTTTCTGGTTAGCACAGACCTGTCATATGGTTTCAGCTAATGTTTCCTCAGAGGAAAGGCATCGTCACCTATTATAACAGCCCCCTCTGGTCTTTTCAATATATTATTTATCATCGCATTATTGAGTTTATATTCACGGAACACAGCCATCCCCTGCGCTTCCATTAGTGCCATCATCTACATATCTGAAGAAGTATTCTCCATCCACGAGAGCAAATTGTATTATACTACACGAAGAATTGTGTTTAAAGAATTCTGAACTGCTGTTAAAAGGCCATATGATGTGAATGTGTTTCGCGTCGATAGCACCACAGCAATTGGGGAATTTCCATCGAGACATGATTACATTCTGTATTTTCTTCCGTTCATCTGCATTGGCAGGAACCTGTTGGATCAGAAACAGCCTACTCGTAAATCATGTATTTTCATTTTAATAATTGACATTTATATACTGATGCTACTGCCACCTGAGTTGTACAGGATAGAGGTTATTAGGGTACTGAGTTACTATACTTTGGTGCAGACTAAGGGCACCTGTATTTGTTGCATAAGGGGTGAATAAATACTTTTATTCTCAGTTAGTTAACACACATGTCTCTTATTTGACTGAAAATAACATGGGTATTTTCACACAACAGACTAAGCCTCATCTCCCCCTTCCCTCATCGTAGGCCTGAAGGGCGGGTTGGTGGAATGCTATGCATGGGGGGGGGGGAGGTTGTTTGAATGGTGACGTTTTTACTTAACTGTGACTGCGGCTTATGATGAGTTGTCTTCGTTGGTTGGTATAGCTGGGTCAGTTCGGCGTCCCTTCTCGGAAGTCCGGGGTTGGTTTTTTCCGGGACTTGTGGTGTCTCTGCGATCTCGGCTGGCGTTTCCCGCCGGAGACATTAGCGTGTCTCCTATTCTGCGTCGACGTCCGCCACGATCCGGCCCGCGCTTCCGACTCCTCCACCTCCACAACTAACTTCCGTCTCGGCTCCGCTCGTGATTGAACTCGTTTGTCGCTATATTGAAGCTACCTTTGTCAGCAATTTCTCGGGAGAGTATTGGGGAATTCCCCTGTGTAACTCGGGTGTTTTTGTCCCTGATTTTGTGTCTTGTCAGTGGATTGTGTTCTCCAACCAGGGTAGAGTAAGGATGAGGGTGGTGCCACCGGAATTCATACGGTACTAATTTCTGAGTTGTGGTCTGCACAATTCTGGTCGGGGCACGCCCTGCTTCCTTCGTCGTGAGCCACCTTATCTGCCATTTGTCTTGCGTGGCTGAAGGTTCTCCCCCGAGCCATTCGCCTCAGGACATTCCCGTGTCACTCGAGCCTCGGTTCATCCCAGGGGTGAATCCCCGGGTTGGAAGCTTCGTGGTCAGCTGCCTGCCCTGGATATGTATTAATAAGATGGCAGGTGTTGTAATGGCGCTATGCCTATTCTAATATGTGACATGCATTAACTAATGAGGCTGCTTTCCTCAACATGAATGCAAAAATTTTTAGATAAGTTCTTTAAAACTTAGTTGGTAGGTAGGACTTGACATCTCTTTGAAAGCAATGTCATTATAAATGAAATCAGAAACTTATGCAACAATAGTGAAGCAATTACAAACATAGTTGTGCCTCACCCAAGACTTGAAAAATAGAAAACCTTACAATTAGCTAGTGTGCAATCAACTTCATTACATAGGTCGGATTCGGACCATCAACTTTGGATTTAATCAGAACAATGTTTCAAATTATAGGGTTTACTAACCTAACATATTAATATGGCTGTCACTTTGAAAAAAAATTACTGAGCCTCTTAAAACTTGCAAGATTACAGGACCTACCATAATGCTATATGTGTGATAAATTTGGTGGAGAACTTTGGATTTGCTTCTGAGATATGGCGTTAAAACTTTATTTTCTTTTTCCATGCCAACTTACAAAACTATTAAAAAGAGGCTCTGTATGATGCTTCTAATAGAGATTGTTAACATAAAAATTTTCTTTGAATTTGGTTATTTTGTTTAATATATGTGGCAAAATTACCTAATTTCTTTATGAAGCCACCATTTTAAACACCGTTTTCTGACCTAATCTTCAAAGTTTACATGACCTTCTGTAGCATTTAGTGTGTACAATTTGGTGAACTGTTCTACAAATATGGCAAAATGTTCGATTTTTTAAATTGCACTATTTTGCTAATAGACTGGAACAGCTGTATAGCTATGTATATAATTGATGCTTCTAATTAATACTTTTATTGTACAATATTTTGTTGAATTTTGTTGAAAATTTTTATAGAAAAATTTAACTAAAAGTATTACTTCAAATAATGGCATTAAAATAACTGTCGAACCTCAAACATGTAGGTTTACATATCATAATGTGGCACTACATGCATGTAAAATTTGGTGGGAATAAGTTGATTGTTTCTCGAGATATGACATTAAAACACCATAATTTTCATGTGATGGTCTTTTTTAAAAAGAGGACAAAAACTTATGTATTAGTACATTCGATTAGTGAATATTGCCAATCTAAAAAGTTAGTTAAATTAGATTACATAGTTTCAAAGATATAGAACACAATACTAAAAATATTTTATAATAGCCATTCTGAAAATAGGTGTCGTACTGAAAAAATATTAATGTTCATATGGCCTACCACACTACAACTTTTGCCTAAATTTGGCAAAAATGGGTTGTTTGTTACCCAAGATATGAGATAAAAAAATTTTTTTATTGGTGGGGCTATGATACAAAATAGCAGAGAAATGAGGCTCTCTATATACAAATTTCATGGTTGCAAAAGCTACTACCAACATACACTGAAGAGCCAAAAAAATTGGTACACCTGCCTAATATTGTGAAGGGCTCCCTCGAGCACGCAGAAGTTCCACAAGACGACATGGCATGGACTCGACTAATGTCTGAAGGTATGCAGAAGCCAATTCACACCATGAATTCTACAGGGCAGTCCACACATCCATAGGAGTGCGAGGTGGTGGAGATCTCTTCTGAACAGCACATTGCAAGGCATCCCAGATATGCTCAATAATGTTCATGTCTGGTGATTTAGGTAGCCAATGGAAGTGTCTAAAGTCAGAAGAGTGTTCCTGGAGCCACTCGGTAGCAACTCTCGACTTGTTGGGTGTCGCATTGTCCTGCTGGAATTGTCCACGTCCGTCGGAATGCACAATGGACATGAATGGGTGCAGGTTATCGGACAGGATGCTTATGTTTAGGTCACCTTTCCAAGTCGTATCTAGACTTATCAGGAACCCCATTTAACGCCAACTGCACACGCCCCATAACATAACAGTGCCTTCACCAACTTGAACATTCCCCTGCCTGTTGACATGTAGGGCCCTTGGATTTATGAGGATGTCTCCATACCCGTACACGTCCATCCACCCAATACAATTGGAAACGTGTCTCGTCAGACCAGGCAACGTGTTTCCAGTCATCAACAGTCCAATGGCGGTGTTGGCGGGCCCAGGCGAGGCGTAAAGCTTAGTGTCGTTCAGTTTACAACAGTACACGAGTGGGTCTTCTGCTCCGAAATCCCATATCAATGATGTTCCATTGAATAGTTCGTATGCTGGAACTTGTTGATAACCCAGCATTGAAATCTGCGCAAATATGAGGAAGATTTGCACGTCTGTCACGTTTAATGATTCTCGTCAGTCGTCGTTTGTCCCGTTCGTTCACGATCTGTTTGCGACCGCAGCCATGTCGAAGATTTTGTATTTTACCGGATTACCGATATCCACGGTACATTTGTGAAATGATCGTACACGAAAATCAAAATTTTATCGCTACCTCGGAGATGCTATGTCCCGTCTCTCGTGCGCCGACTATAACAACACGTTCTAACTCAGTTAAATCTTGATAACCTGTCATTTTAGCAATATTAGCCGATCTAGCATCTTTGCCAGACGCCTGTTGTCTTATATAGGCACTGACGACCCCATCGTTTTACTCTAATTGGTCCCATACCTCTGTTATTGGCATACGCACGCTTATACCAGTTTTTTTGGCTCTCCAGTGTACGAAGACAAGTAGGAATTCGTTTCGTTAATAAAATTTACTGACATAAAATATTTATATAACCACAATTTTTTTAATAAGTGCCTCACCTACATAAAACATTCCAGTTTACAACACCTTCTGCAGTGCAACGTGTTTGCCAATTTTGGTAGGAATCCATCAATTGCATCTTGCGATATGACAAAAAAAATTATTTATTTGGGTGATGCTATCTTACAAAATGGAGGACAAAAGATGCTCCATGTAGATACTTTGAATAGTTGTAATATCTACTGCCAGCATACAAAATTAAGTCGGTATAGATGACATGGTTTCGACGACAGAGAATTATAATCTTAAATTACTATATGGCCTCCATTTTAAGAATAAGTGTCTGAGAACATTAAAACATACCAGTTAACATAATTTGCCTCCGTACTACTAGTTTGCCAGATATAGTAGAAATAGGTCTATTTTATCCGAGATATGACTTGAAAATTGTATTTATTCTCATAGCAATATCTTAAAAAATTGCTGACAAAAGATGCTCCATGTATATACAGATGATCGTTGTAATATATGCTGCCAACACACTAATTTAAGTTGGAAATGATAACATGGTTTAGATTATACGGCATTAAAAGCCAAAATAGCTATATTTTAGCAATTTTGAAAATAAATGTCTCATGTACTTAAAACTTGCACATTTATGTTACTTCCGCAATACCACTTGTGTGCAATATTTGATAGTAGTCGTTAAATTTTATTTCCGAGCTATAACATAAAAAGTAATTTTTTCAAGTAGTTTTATAGTACATAATAGCTGTCAAAAATGCTCTGTGTGGATACAGTTGACTGTTATAATAATTACCGCCAGCATATGAAGTTCAGATGTAACTGATTACATGGCTTTGACAACATATAGCATTCAAAGCTAAAGTGGCTGTATAGCCACCATTTTGAAACAAGGTTTATCACATGCTTTAAATATATAACTTAACGTCATCTGCGTCAGTACCACTTGTTTGTCAAATTGGGCAGTAATCGGGAAAGTTGTTACCGAGATATTACATAAAAACCATTATTTATTCGTAAGCTATCTTACAAAATGGCCATCAAAAGTGGCTGTGTTGTTATGCATGATGCTTGTAATATATTCTTTCAACATACAAAATTTCGTCGAAACCAGTTAAATGTCATGGTCAATATACAAAATAAACATAAAATATGTGTATGGCCGCCATTTTGAATTTAATATATAATCAAGACTAAACACTAAAGTTTAATTCACGTAACATATATGCCAAATTAAGATTTAATTAGTTTAATAGTTTCCATGGTATAATGTAAAATAATAATTTTTTCATTTGGTGCTATCTTCCGAAATGGCCGACTAACAACAATATCCACATCAAACTATAGGGCTTAAATGATGCTCTGCCAACATACAAAATTTTGGTATAATTGAATTAATGGTTCCCAATATATGACATCACCCTAAAATTTAGTGGCCGCAATTTTTAAAGTAACTGCCCGGCGAGATCTAAAATTGTAAGTCACTTGACCTTACTGAGTACTATATGTGTACAAAGTTTGGTGAAATTTTGTTGACACATTCAAAATTTAAGGGTGATACACATGCACAGACATATACATAAACAACACATAGACACACCGACAGGAAAGTAATCTCATAATTCTTTCTTTCAGAAAGTAGGCCAAAATTGGGGGAAAAGCCAATAAAATATTTTGGTTATTCGCAAATAAATTGAAAAGGGAGCAGTATTAAATATTGAATCAATACCAAAATAAGTCCAAAAATTACTATTTAAAATGAAAGGTTTTTAAAAAATGTTTTAAGGATGTCCATGAATTGTTTGTTGCCTTCACTTTGCCTACTTTAATGTTCAGCTCTCGTGCAAATGGCGCAGAGCACAGACCCTGCCTTTAGGCCGAGCAGCAGACGACTGAACCCTCCACCTATACATATATCTCACTGGCTATATATCAAGTTGATCTAACGACCACTCCAGTTATTAATCATCTTTATATGAAACATTACCCCCTCTTCACTTACGCAACCATTCCCTTCACCATTTTCTCTCGATAGCACTACCCCTTCACCATGTATCATCCAAATTTCCATCCCCACCAACTCGCCATCGCTCGTGATTGGCTGTTGGTCATGTGATATATCGAAATCTGCCAATAATTAATGTTGCTGAAGTTACAGTTCGTCGTCTTATGCGACAAGTGGCATATCGCTCTCTCTCGCTCTCTCTTCTTTAACTTTGTAGCTGTCGTTCTCGTAAGGTGTATTGTGTTCATCTCTCCCACCACAGTACACATGATATTGTCATTCATGTTCGTAAATGCACATACACATTTCCGCAATAAAGTGAAATCCGCTCAAATTAAAAATACCAGCTCGAACCAGTGAACTATTGCAGTGCAGATATAAAGATGAATTGTATATTTAATATTGTGCCTGTGACCAGCATCACGAATTAGTCTTTTGATACCATCTCTGGTTCTAGCTGGGCCTCTTATGGTGCCATTTGCAAATCATAACGGTAAGGTTGATGTGTAACGCATATTGGGAGTAGAAGCCTCGCTGACCCCCTTCGCGAGCGCCTACCAGTTGACACATGTCACAAGGCATGTGGACAGCCAGAACGGATCGCAGGTACACCTGTCAAGGTTGTGCCGAGTAAGAGTTGGCATATCGCCGAAGCACCCGAAAGGCGCTACGTAAATACATAGCAAAATGGGAGATATTGCAGAGCCGAGTAAGTGCACCTCTAGTTTCACACCTGAGAAAACGGCTGACCAATTGAAAGGGGGGGCACGAATACTCCTCACCCCTACCACCCTTTTAGCCAAACCACGGAATAATAAGCAGAGATGGTAAATTCAAGGGGCAAGATCATCACTTCCTCCCCCCTAACCTTCACGGACCATGGCATGTGGTTGAAGAGCTTTGTACAGCAGGCAACCACCTCTCCCCTCTCCCCCAATAAGAGAGACACGTGCCGACACTTAGGGAGGGACGGTAGAAAGCATATAAGCCAATTTTCATGAGAAGAGCGTTGTACATTATCTCAACGCCGAGAGAAGCAGTTGCATCAAGAAATCGCGAGAGGACGTCAGAACGAACCCACAACAGTACTACAGGGGAGACGGCACCAAGCGCGGGCCTTTTCCAAGGTCGCCCACATCGCTGGAGCTCATCCACAGCCGGCAATATACCAGCACTACCAGCAGAGTTACGTATCAAGTCGCCATCCAAAGAAGCCCCGCATCCACCACTTTGTCGCCCACAGTTAATCCAAGTTAACCAAAATAGAGTACCACACCTAGGAAGTCTTTCTGTATGTTTAAACTCGAGACAATATATCCATCTAGTAAAGTGAAACACCAAAAGACCACCTTATTGAAATACCCTCAACCTTCAAGGCACCTTATAGTTTGTGCCTGGAGGAATTAACACCGACCCTATGAACCAGCCTGTATGCCACAGGTGGGGTATAGCATCAAGTTAAATTGGCTTCCCAATGTGTGGCATAGATAAGTCTGTAGAGACCATATCAAGAACCAGACTATACCTGTATACCCAAGGTAAGGGGCCTCACCCGTACAAGATTTCCGAACTATTCAGGCTGAACCAAACCAAATTACCGAGCTAGTCAGGATGAACCAAAGACTTAAGGGAGTCTCAAACCCTTTACACCTAACGACCAATTCGCACTAGAGGAGACAAGGGTACTAGGCCGGCGGGATTCCTAATAAACGGTGGGTGCTGAAGGCACGAGAGCAGTTAAAAGGCGCTGCCCTTATCTGGTGCATTAAATATGGCAAGTTTGTGACAAGCTGGCAGAGGTTCGCTACCCACCTTAACAATAAGTTCGCAGGGGAGGAAGTTCTTACCGCCTTAAGAACAGACTTCTACACACACAAACAACAAAGGCGGAAGAATCAGAGATTTTTATTAAGCGAAAAGCGCAAATGTATTCCCACATCGCTCCAGAAAGTACCGAGGTAGAAGGAGTGCATATTATTACCAAGTTAATGTTACCAGCGATAAGAAGCGCTCATTGACATCCGCTGGCGACAGGAATAGAGGAATTGGTGGAGATAGTGATTGAGGTGGGAATCGATTACGATGAACAGGAGAAAACACACGTTCAGACACGCCTGCCCCCCATACACGTGGCGCGAACGGCAGAGAATAACATACCCACTAGAAACACAGAGGGACAATACTTGCAGCCGAAGTTTTGGTATTGCCCCGAACGATACTTGCACCGGGACTGTCCCACAGTGAGAAACCGCCAAGCAGCCGCTAAGGAAAAAGACACCATGGCTGGCCCCTTCGACGTAGGGCAGGGGAACCGTCAGGATGGAAAAAGGGTGTCGGGAAATGCGACCGCCGGGACACAAAGTCACCCATCCGCCCTGGCAAAATACAAAGGATGGAATCAATTTTAACGTTAAGCGATCTGAGGCTGGAAACATGCGCCCCTAGGATAGGAGTCTACATAAATAACCAGGATCATAAGGCAGTACTGGACACAGCCGCAACCAGCAATTTCATTAAAAGCCAGTTGCTTACTCCCGAACAGAAAAGCCAGATAAAGAAAAACTTCAGAATTATTCAAATGGCCCATTCTGAGTCACGACTGACCATAGACAGAGTTGTTAAATTTCCAGTATCCACAGAGGTAAAAACAGTCCAAAATGATTTTTTTGCGCACCACATTTAGTGGAAGGGATTATCCTCGGGCAACATTGGCTGGCAAGCCAAAATCGCATAATCGACTGTGGACAACAGCGCCTATATTTGGGCAAACAGGATAGGATAGCCCTAAACTGGGAAGCCCCATATCCCCCAAAACTTCCGCAGCCAGATGACGTGGAACTACAGCTAGTAATGTTCCACAAAAACAAAAATCTGTAACGAGACCAACAGCAGGCTGACACCAAATTACAGGAGTTAATGAGGAGATATCCAGACAGGTACGAGGGAAAAGATGGCATAATCTTGGCGAGACCACACCCACAAACAGATTAATGGAAAATCTGGGTTCCCCACGAGCTACGAGACAGTATCTGTGAACACCACCATGACCACCCCCACGCAGGACATGCGGGCTTTCACGAGACCTTAAGGGCCCTGACCAACAGATATACATGGCAAGGAATTAGTCGAGATGTGAGGGCATACATCGCCAGGTGCCAGACTTGTTATGAAAACTAGGCCTACCCTACACCAAAAATATGATACACACCCCGTCGGCCGAAAACGCCATGTACACACATCGCCGTCGATATCATGGGCCCCTACCCATGCACACACCGAGGAAAGAGATACCTCCTTGTCGTGACCGATCTTTTCTCCAGGTGGACAGAGGCGTTCCCGTTACCCAACCAGGAGGCCTACACAATCATCCGGAAAATGGAGCGAGAGGTATTTCCACAGTGGGGTTACCCGAAATGCGTGTTAACCGACAATGGAACCCAGTTTACGGGGGTAAAATTGACGAAGGCCTGTGTGAGATGGGGGGCGGAAAACTAGACGACTCCAGCTTACCACCCACACGCCAACCCTACAGAACGCCGGAATCAAGAATTAAAGAAGATTATGCGAATACAAATGGGCACGAATCATACTCAATGGGACATACAGCTACCAGAGATCATGTATACACTGCGATGTCGACACAATGACGCCATTGGAACTTCTCCCAGTCACCTAATACTGGGATACAATCTCCGAAGACCTGGAGAATGGCAGTGGGAAAAAGAACCTACAGAACTTCCCGCCCCTGAAGAAATACAAAGAGAGGCGATATGGAGAACAGGAGCAGCTCGGAGAAACCAACAACGGTATATCCGGCGGAAATTTCCCGAACAAGCGGCCGCCGGACACCACTTGCCCGAGGGTAGTCACATATTATTACATACCATCCTTTAAGCCGAGTTAGTGAGAAATTCTGTGCAGGATGTATGCCTAAGTGGCGAGGGCCGTATATAATAGTCGAGAGACAGGGAAATGTATATTGGGCCGAGGACAAGAGGGGAAATATGCATAAGGTGCGTTGGAACCAGATATGCTATATACCCGAACCCTACACCAATAGTTCCACAGGAATTACAAAGGACAGCCCAGGGGAATCCTGCAGTGGGTCACTAGGTCACCGAACATTGAGCCAGGATGCGGGGATAAGGGGCCAAAACGATAACCCGTTCATTGCCCTCCTGCTCTATCTCAGTGTCTCAAGGGTGCACGGGCCATTGCACCTGCCGATGACGGAGCCCGAAACCACAGACACTTATCGGGCAGAAAATACGCAGGCGTCAGACGAAACAAGCGAAAGTGGATGGTTGAGCAAAGAGGAACAGGCGAGTGAAAGAAAGGAGGGGGACAGCCGAAGGAAGGGAGGGCGAGGGAATGATTGGAGGCCGAAAGTAAACGAGGAAGAGGGAGAAACCGCGAGTGAAATAACAGCTAGTATGGCACAACTAACAGGGAATATGGCACAACCCCAAGAGGAGTCAGCACCATCAGAGCAACGAACCCGAGACAAAATCCTACATACGGGAAGTACAGGATGTCAGCAGCCGAGCCAGAGACGAGTTCCAGGGCTTCGGCTTCAGGGCCGCCTGGCGAGATGATGGCAACGCAGACTTCTTCCCCGAACAATGTCAGGGATCCAGTGTGGGGAAACACGCCCCCAAGTCCAACGGGGATCGAAGCCAGGCGAGTGCAGCCTTGGCGCATCTGCAGAGGCCGAGAGGAACCCTGTTTCTACCAGGAATGTCGCAAGTACAGAACGCGTGAACCGAGCCGACTACACAAATAACAGACTCTGTGTGGCATGAGGGAATCCGGTTTTATCATGCCACCCACTGTGAGAGAAAGGTAGGGCGGCGTGCACTACCTAACCATGGAAATGAAGTGCGACTAAGTGTTTCTATTTGTTTACCTGTGTAACCTTACAATGTGTGAGAAGCCCGAACATCTGCGTGGCGAGTAATAAGGGCAGGAAGTCCCAGCCGATAATAAATGGCCAGATGCCAGTATCTGAGTGTACTAACTGTTTAAGGTAAGAATATGGTGTGTATATTCCCAGTGTATAAAATACTTTTCTTTTTCCAACACCACCTGTCTAAGAAAGAGGTGGCAGAAATAGTCAGATAAGAGTGTTTTTTTTCTTTCCGCGGCCTGTGAAGCCACCATAACAGTAAAATAATACCATGTGTAAGTTAGCAATATATTAAGTGTGTGTTGCTTCCGCCTGCCGGAAAAACCTTTGTAAAAAAACAGCAGTGCCGCAAGACATTAATGTGAACTCAGGAACAGAGCTTCCCAACCGAGGAGATAAGAGAGTTTTTTATTTGTACGGCCTATGAGCCGACGTAACACTAAATACATACCTGTCAACACTTAAACAATACGGAGATACCAATTTAGGGAATGTTGTATAATTATGTACAAATGTAACAATGTTTGCAACCCTGAAAGAAAGTGGGTATGTACTGTACGGAGTCCGAGGTGTGTGGTACTAGGTTTATTTGTTTAGATAGTTCAAAAAGTAGATCCGCCTGCGATGTATTTGAAACATAATATATAAATTGAAAAATAATCCGCCTTCAGCAAAGTATGTACACAGAGCCAGAGTGTTAGTTAGACACTTCTTGCGGACAGGAGGCTAGCTAGATATAGATTACTGGGCGTGGGTCCTTGGTATATCAGGAGATGGGTAAGAGAGACAGAGAAGGATGGCCACAGCTGCCTCGCAGCTAGACGAAAGAACACAGACCTTCAGCCACAGAAGGAGAACTACAGACAGAGATGCAACCGAAACCGAAATTTGGGGCGCAGATGGTCAGCTTCGAAAAGCTGAAGAGGGGCGGGGGAATTGACATGTAATGCATATTGGGAGTAGAAGCCTCGCTGACCCCCTTCGCGAGCGCCTACCAGTTGACACGTGTCACGAGGCACATGGACAGTCAGAACGGATCGCAGTTACACTTCCAAGGCCGCCCACATTGCCAGAGCTCATCCACAGCCGACAACATACCAGCACTACCAGCAGAGTTAAGTATCAAGTCGCCATCCAAAGAAGCCCCCCCTCCACCACTTTGTCACCCAGAGTTAATCCGAGTTAACCAAAATAGACTACCACACCTCGGAAGTGTTTCTGAATGTTTAAACTCGAGACAATATATCTATCCAGTAAAGTGAAACACCAAAAGACTACCTTATTAATATACCCTCAACCTTCAAGGCACCTTATAGTCTGTGCCTGGAGGAATTAACTCCGACCTTATGAACCAGCCTGTATGCCACAGGTGGCGAATAGCGTCAAGGTCCTTCAAACTTGTAATGCACAACACCAATAAAGCAGAATAAGCCCTAGATATCTCATTATTGCCTAGGCCCTTTATGAACATTGTTTATATCTTTTTCCAATCATTTGTGGCAGAGGCCATACCAAATGACCATCAAACCGACCAACACCGACTAACCAACCATGAATACCAATCAACCATGCAGTCTGTCCATCTCAGCTGGATGTATGAATGGTCAATATCATCCAGATGCATCATACACGCAGGTCAACCATGAGGACCATTTATGTATCAGCCAAAAATTTCAACTTGTTATTTCACATGTGAGTATAATGCTAGACGATGCCGCTGGTAGGCAGGATTTCTCAGAAATCTCTCGTTTTCCCCGCCCCTTCATTCTGACTCTGCTCCATACTCACTTCAATCACCTTCGTTGGCTCTCAAGACATCACTGTTAAGAGTCGCCAAAAGCTCTTTATACAGTCACTCTCCACCAACTGGCAATTCTAAAAGACCATACCACCCCATCCAATGAAACACTCATCAAGGCCTATCAAACATACTTACCATCCATATCAGGCAACCCACACCAGATGTCAAATTGAACTTTTATCATCCATCCTTGCAAAAAACAATTGCAGTTAAATCTTAATAACACTTTAAGAAAGTTAATGATAAATATCGATAAGTTTATTTGTGTTATTGGTCCAAACGAGTGTAATAGAGATTTAAATACTTATTGTAAACAAGAGTCTGGGCTACCCTTGCCAATTTGTTAGCATGTGGACACAACATGTGTAAATAAGATGCCATATCAATGAAAATTTTGGTGTACAGTATTATATAAGTAGTCTACACAAATTGCATGCATATGTCGCATACCTTTGTCCGAAGCACGGTTAGGGAAATGCCTGGCCCTTCTTGATATAAACCTCCACTCTGCAGATGCTGAGTGCCCAACCCCTTCCTACTCCGAACCAGGTTTTCGTTGTCGGCATATTTCATCTATTCACACAACCACCTGGAGGGTCGCATCGAGAACGATCCTCCCGAACATGACAGAGGCACAGCAAAAAATACTTTTCCTCGTCCATCTGCCTTGCATGCACCTCAATCGTGATGTTAGGAATGATTTGCTCGCCGAACAAGAGGCAGTGGAGAGGCCGCTGAAAAGACGAAACATTCATGCCAGCCATCCATACCAGCAAAGTGTATAAACCAACTTTACCAAACGACAATTCCAGCTGACCAATCTAACATCCCTCAAGATCAGCCAACCACACCAGTTTACAATGCCAACCAGCCATACAAAATGGCAATTACTGACTGTCAATACCAAAGGTCCATACCATCCGACCAGGTCAATCGACCAGACTGTCAAACCATTCCTACCAACCATATTGGCAAACGACTAATTCCACCCCGATTTGCTTCTTTCGTGACTTACCATTACCAAACTGATAAGAACAATGGACAAGACAAACCAGCAAGACTAACCGACTGAACCAATGACCATACCATTCAACCAGGCCAACCAACCATACTGGCCAACGATAACAACTTGAGCAACTACATCAGAGTGTGCCATGAGGATCACTGCACCAACCTAATACTGAGCTCAACAATTATCATGTGATCAAGGGCAATTTCTGTTTTTGTAATCATGTCTTGCTGAAATGTATATGTATCATTGTATTGTTTCCTTTAAAACCTATTTGCATATGAAAATGTTGCCTCTCAAACCGCTTTACCAATACGCAATGATGACATCTCCAAACAAGTCGCCTAATACAAATATGTTGGCAACACTTTTAGTGAAAAAACTTTGCATAAACTTCGCAAAACTTCTCACCTACCACAGTCATGCAACGAATCGAGTAGTGATTATAGGAAAAAATTATGCGGAGCTCGTCGCAAACTTTGTCGCAAACCAACATGCAGATTACGAAATCAAATTATGTCGAGGACTTTGTCATTAACCAATATGTGAGCTACGAAATGTGTCTTAAAGCATGTAACGAACAACTGCATGAAGCAATTCCTTTGCTCTGTATTGCGCGAAGATTTGCGGATTTTTTTGGCCGAAGAGATTAGCAATGAAAATCGTATAAGGTAGTTGTTTCAAGATATGTTATGGTTCGTCGGTGTTGGTTGGTCTATTCGTTCGTAATGAATGTTTGCTATAGTGCCATCTTATGGCCATCTGGTATAGATGGATTGCATGTGTGGCTTGTGTAGTTCACTGGTATGGTTGGTTGGTATGAATGACTGGTATGGTTGGAAGGTTCATTGTATTTGGTTGGCAAGGTTGCTTGGGATGTTATTTTGGTACGTTTGGATTGTATGGCTGGCTAGTATTGAAATAACTGGTGTGGACGAACAATTTAGTTACCTGGTATGGTCAGTTGGTATGGTAAAATTGTATATTTTGATAGTTGATGTTTTTTATTGTTGGTTGTCATGGCCGGTTTGAATGGAGAGTCATTATGGACGGATATTATAAGTTATTATTGATGACTGGTTTGGATGGCTCATATGGATAGTTGGTATTCTATATTGGTCAGGGTTGTATGATGATTTGGTATGGCTAGTTCGTATTTTTCGATGGTATTGATGAATCATATGTTTGGTTTATATGAATTGTGTTTATGGTTTTTCTTGACCTTAGGTTCATCTAGTTGGTATGGACAGACCATATGGTTGACTCGTATTGATGGTTTTTTCGACAGCATTGGTCAGTCAGATGGTCGTTTTGTGTGGGAGTTATAGCAAATGGTTCGAAAATACTTATCAACTGTATCTTTAAAGGGCCTAGGCAATAGCGAGACACATCGAACTGATTTAAATAATGCTGGGCTTGTGCACTCCATGTTTCAAAGGACTTACCCTAGCAGTTTGCAAATTGCAGCAATGACAACCTAAGTAGTCCAGATGAAGTCAGCGATGGTTTCACCAAATAAAACATATGATTCATCATTATATCTACACTCCAATAGTTCACTGGCTCGAGCAAGTATTTTAGTTTTAGCTAATTTTTATTTTAGTAAAAAAAAAATTTTGTGTATTTACTAGCATGAACTATTATAATATGCATACTCTGATAGAAGAAATAACATTATAAAACTTGTCAGAAGAATAGCTCCAATGGTGAAGGAAGAGCGAGATCTATATGTCACCGGTTGCATCGGACGACGGTTTGTAATTCGGACACATAAATTACACAGGCCAACAAAAAAATACTTTGTAAAAACGTTTTTAATAAATGCAGCTGAATATTATGTATTTTAAGGTGCTGAAACCGAATCTGACATCAGTTTTTTTGTATCATCCACAGTTCTCTCCTAATATGCATTTGTATCTAAAAATTCGATGTATGCGATTTTATTTTTAAAAAATTCATTGCATACATTTTAAGTGTTTATTTTTTGGTATTTCCTATCTCTCTACTCTTTAAAGTTTCTTATGAAACTTTTTCTCCGATGTGATGCATTTTGTTGCTCTCGGTGAAGTGACCAGCAGTAATTACGCATCATGCTAACATTACACCGTCCCTGGTAACTTTTCTCCATCACTTTGATGTCCTGGTGAAACCGCACCCCCTGCTCTACACTCACATCACCCAAGTTGTCAGGGAAAAAGTCAAGATGATTGTGAAAGACGTGGACTTTAAGGCTCATCAGGCATCCCAGATTTTTGAACTTTTCTATTATATTAGCTTCGATAAGCTCATAGTTTGGGTCTTTAACATTGCCCAAAAACTTAGTCACAACTTGCTTAAATTATATCCAAGCCTCCTTTTCCTTTGTAGTCTTTTTTGTTTCAATGTTGGAATCGAACATCATTTTATGAATGTCAGGCCCAACGAAAATCCTTTATTTCAGTTTGGCTCCTGATAAATGAGGATACTTTTCACATAATTACTTAAAACATTCACCATCTTTAGGCAAGGCTTTTACAAACTGTTTCATTAAACCTAATTTAATGTGAAGAGGCGGTAGAAGAATTTTTTTTGGGGATCTATTAAAGTTTTATTCAAAATTATCTTCTTTCCAGGTGTTAAGATTTTTCTTGCAGGCCAATGTTTTGTGGATCAGTGTCGATCCCTTGCTCTGTTGTCCCACTGACATATAAAACATGGAAATTTAGTATATTCCTTTTGTAGGCCTAGGAGCATGCAAAAAACTTTAAATTCTCCACACATCATCCAATCATGAGTATGATAGCAAATTTCCTTTAAAATTATGTCTAGATTTTAGTAAGTTTCCTTCATATGGACTGAATGAGCCACAGGCAGTGAAGCATAAGTATTTACATTGTGTAAAAGAAAAGTTTTATAAGTAATGTTTCTTTGACGTTTTTTAATTACAAACTTACCACATATATAAAAAAACTGTTAGGAATGTTTTTACAACCACGGTTAGCCATTCTTAGAGCACATAGGCAAAAAGCCGAATAGTGAGGTTGTGTTGACTGAAAGAAAACAAACAGTCGTAACAGCACTGTCAACCTAATTTAATTTAGATTTACTGTATGTTTTAGTATATTAATAATGTATATCAAGTATATAAAAATGTTTGTAAGTATATATAAAAGTATATATAAATAAAGTATATAAGATGCGCTGATATTAGATAAAAATGAATTTCTCACATTTTGTATATTCAATTTGAAAAAATTGTGGGTGTTATGACTTTTTTATTATTATTTTTGGACTCGCACACCAAAGATCATATGAATCCGGCAAAATTACTAACAAAGTGTTTTTGTTGTTGGCCTGTGTTATCTGCTTGATCCTTGAGATAATTTATTTATTTATTCTCACTGTTTGATCCCGATGTTTTGAATATAGAGTATGTCAAATTTCTATATATACATTATACACAACAAGCATACATATATTAAAACAATACACATGCATGATAGACAATATACACATACATGTGACTAACAGACAATAACGAGAATGAGCAAGGTGGTGAGGATACTCAGAGTCAGATGGTAGAGGGCGAGGATGGATGGTGAAGGGGTAGTGCTGTGGCAAGTAAATGTTGAAGAGGGTGATCGTGGTATTGTGGGGGAGGGGGGTAATGTGTTTTATTGTTGGGGGGTCGACAGATTAAATGACTATATAGCTAATTAAATATTTTGAGGGGGTTGGGGTAAAGTCGTCTGCTGCTTGGTCTATCGGGAGGGAATGTGCTGCACTGTCTATACGAGAAGTGAACCTTGATGTGCACGAAGTGAAGGTGAAAACGCTACCTTTTTTTCTTTAGAAAGGATTTTTTAAGAAATTCCATTTTTAATATTATTTTTTGTGATGTTTTCAGTGTTTGTTAACATTGTTATCACTGCTCCATTAAAAATTTTTCTGGGATTTTTTCAAATATTTTTTTTAGAAATTGGCTCCTATTTATTTATTGCATTGGAGGGTGGGGAGTTGGAAGGGGTGGATTATTGGGGTGGGTGTAGGGGTGCCTAATATATGTAGGGCTGATGTTGTGTGTTAAGGTGGTAGAGTGTGTAGGGTGGTTTGCTAGAGGAAGGGCGAAAATTTGTTAGTGCAGGTTCTTCAGTGAGGGGGGAGGGGGGAAGGGTATGGTATGGGTGCGGGAGGGTGGTGCAGGATAATTTTTGGGGAGAGGGCCATGAGCTTTGATACGCCTGATCCGCTGAACATAGCTCGGAGTCTCGAATCCGATTTGATTCTCTGAGTTTTTTGGTATGTATCAGGCACTGGCCATGATGTCTCCAGGCTAGAATTCAGCAGTCGTCTGTATGCAGACAAAACTATAATTCGTCGCTGAACACGACTCATCGCCAATCCGCAAGCTACCATGCTGCCCGTTCCTGGCAGAAGGTAACACTAGCTTGGCGATGTTTAGGTGGTAATGGTAGAATTCGTAAGGGACGCCGCGACGACAGATCCCACTCTGCTAGCCGCCTGGAAAGGGTACTGGAGGAGACAGCCATATTCTTAGCTGCCATGACATTATAGATAGTGCGCAGCGGCGCCAATGTAGTGCTTACATCCTGTCGCACGATGAAAAATATCCTCCATGCTGGTGGTCCACCCTCCGGTGTCGACCCAAGCTTACTCGATGTGTATGTACCCTCCTGTTCCCACTGCGTCCAACAAAGCCTTACAGTGTAAGATTAACTGTGCAAATGGCAAGCTATGCGTCGAAAAGTCTAACCAGTCTCTCGGAGGTCGATGATGCGGTCTCTCTCAAACTCATCAAGCTTGGCAAAGGCTTGTCGAATCCGCCGTCGGGGCATGCAGCGTGCTCACTGAAGTTGGATCTGTGGCTCACACTGTTACTAAGATATTGTTCGCATATGTATGCGCCCTAGTTGCACATCTGTGTAAGTAAACCGAATTAAACGCAAATTGGACACACGCCAGGCTATGACGATACTATGTGGAAACCTTAGTTATACTCGCGNGTAAACCGAATTAAACGCAAATTGGACACACGCCAGGCTATGACGATACTATGTGGAAACCTTAGTTATACTCGCGCGATTCGTTCATGGTTATCAGTTTTTTTTTAAATAAATGTATATGAATTCGCAAATCGCATTTTACTACTAATAACTAGCATTGATAGTAATCGGTTTAGTTAAAGACTTATTTAAGTGGCCTTTTCCAAGTGAGTGTATAATGCGTTCTCACTGGCGTAACAAGATTTATCTTATCCGGCTCCTATACACAAGGCACACAGTCAGCTTCTGCGTTATTATTTAAAACATATTGGACTGGGTGCTACAGCTTGCGTTGTTGGTAGGATGCATCTTAATTGCAGTAGCGTTTAATAAATAATACACTCTTAGGCAGGATCCACATTTTATTTTAGCTCTCGTCGTGACGTTTCTCGCATTCAACATGTCAAGTATGTAATTGCCACAGTTTCTGCGATGAATGCTCACAAAAAAAGGGAATAAATACGGCTTTATGCACTTTAGCTATCAAAGTGCAGCTTCAGATTGAATTATACATTAAGTCACACAAACGAATAAAACCTTTTGTTAAAAATAAGACAAACAAAATTNGTAAACCGAATTAAACGCAAATTGGACACACGCCAGGCTATGACGATACTATGTGGAAACCTTAGTTATACTCGCGGGATTCGTTCATGGTTATCAGTTTTTTTTTAAATAAATGTATATGAATTCGCAAATCACATTTTACTACTAATAACTAGCATTGATAATAATCGGTTTAGTTACAGACTTATTTAAGTGGCCTTTTCCAAGTGAGTGTATAATGCGTTCTCACTGGCGTAACAAGATTTATCTTATCCGGCTCCTATACACAAGGCACACAGTCAGCTTCTGCGTTATTATTTAAAACATATTGTACTGGGTGCTACAGCTTGCGTTGTTGGTAGGATGTATCTTAATTGCAGTAGCGTTTAATAAATAATACACTCTTAGGCAGGATCCACATTTTATTTTAGCTCTCGTCGTGACGTTTCTCGCATTCAACATGTCAAGTATGTAATTGCCACAGTTTCTGCGATGAATGCTCACAAAAAAAAGGAATAAACACGGCTTTATGCACTTTAGCTATCAAAGTCCAGCTTCAGATTGAATTATACATTAAGTCACACAAACGAATAAAACCTTTTGTTAAAAATAAGACAAACAAAATTNCCAGCTTCAGATTGAATTATACATTAAGTCACACAAACGAATAAAACCTTTTGTTAAAAATAAGACAAACAAAATTCGTAATCAAATTTAATTATACTAACACAACATTTTACGCCATCAGACTGAAGTGTTTCGGTTTTTATGGAAGTCCGTAAAATAAAAGCAATAGAGTTTAAATCCCAACGCGTTAAACGATCTCCTTTTTTCATTTCTCGGTCAATGAATAAGAAAATTATATTTGGAAACAACCTCCGTTAATATCTTCACCTAAGGGAATACTTGTAAAGAAGCAACACATTAACTGTTTGGCAAAATTCGTGTTTATTTATAACGGTTACGTTTGTCTCACGAGTATTGTCTGTACAAAAATATCTCTCTATAAAATATAAGATATAAGAAAAGCACTTTTGTTTCGTGACATGTTGCGCATGTGACAAACCGCAGAAACCTGCCAGTAATTTCATTGTATTTTTTAACCCACTCAGCGTGGAGGACATCAGCTGTTATGCGCAGCACTGATCTCTGATTTCTTGGTCCACGTACCTCAGTTCAGCTAAATTTGTGTAGAATTTTGTGTAGTTATTAAAAATAAGTTAATAATTTTTGTGGTTCATGTGCCATTTTGTAAGATGTTTCGTGCAGCGTGGTGCAGTAGACTTTTTAGAATTATTTAGTTATTTTCTTATTTTCGGTAGCCAAAATATGAAAATATTTCTTCATAAAATTGCTGCTCTACTAAATTAAACGAAGGCGACAGGCGAGCTGGCATGTGTTCTTCATGAAGTCGGGTTGTGTTTTCTCGGGTTGTAAACTGTAATAGATGTTTTAATCAAAATATTTGTTTACGAATTACCTAGCATAATACTTCGTAATCCGAATAAAAGTGCAAAAATTTTTTTAAAACAACGATAAAAAACGCGCATTTGCCCATTCGCCCAGTAGTGCAGCAGTGGCAAATAGCCCATATATTCTAAAGAATCAGAGAAGCAAAATAAAAGCCTTGGTGGAAGAAGAGCCTATCCAACTCTTTAACAATGCATGCTACCACTGTAGTACACAATAATGAATTCCACCAAGAGGGGAAGCAGTGAATTATTCTGTTGTTCCTCAAGGTAAACCCTTAGTATCTAACATATGAATGTACACACTTTATGGTGTAAGCTAACGTATTTGGTTATAAATCTCATTTTAATGAATGTGTGAATGTGTGAATGTGTGCCCTTTAGTTTTCGTCAAATGTAGTTTGTAAACAATGGCTGTTATAAACTCTACATGGAACTGTGTAAAAAATACTTTTATTAAATTTGTAATATTACTAGCTGAACATTTTTTAAACACTTTTAATGTAAAAATAAGTCATACCTGGTCATTGTTTGTGTGAGCAACAGCATATTTGTTATCAGCGCTGAGAACCAACTGCTGCATTATGCCTTCAATTCCTGGGTTCACATCTCGTGTGAGATCGCTGGTAGAAAGATCCCAAGTGATAAACTTGTTGGATATTGAGACTAAGTAACGATAGTCAGAAGTCAGGCAGAATCCAAAAACTGCAAATTGATGACCTTCCAACGAGTACTGTGGAAAAAAGATCATTTTATTGAATTAATAATTCTTAATTTGAATATATTATTTGTGTAACATAATTAATCCATAGTCGCTTTCCTCATTGCAAAGACAAGGGATTAAATAAGTAAAGGTGTTGCATGATATCTTGTGAAGATACCATATATGCGGAGGTTGGCAATATATTGCCATACTGGAATTTTTGAAAAAATATCACCAAAGTGAAGTTCTAAAACACTTTCAAGAATGTGAAGTTTATAATGTATTAAAGAGTTTCAGAAAATCTGCCATCTAATATGTCAAAGATTGTAAAACTGTTTCACACAAAACTGGCAGAAATATCTCATTGTACATAATTCTGTGCAGTTGTGGAAATTCACAGTGGCGGTGCATGAGGCCATGCTTTTTTGCTCTAGCACTGACAAAATTTTTGTTTACTTTGTCGAATAGTTTATTTAATAAAAGTGTTAAATATGAAGTAATTTATACTATTTTGCTTTAACAATGCACTATTTCTTGGTTAGAGCTAAATTTTGTTGCCATAATGAATTATTTGCAGGGTTTCAGCCTCCCACGCATAGCCTCAGTGCTCTTCTACGGCTAAGCATGGCTGCCGTTCCTCCAGCCATACCCTCGTGCTGGCCGGAGGCGCAAAGAAACACGGTTATCTCGCCTTTATCTGCGCCTCATCCGTGCACCCTCAGATTCTCCATGTACACAGGAAACTCAACAGTGCTGCGTGCTCGCTTCGCGCTGCCGAAAAACGTTCAAACTAAACTCGTCGTCACTCGAAAACTATCAAATGAAATATTTTCAAAATTTTACTTTGAAATCTTATATATTTAGTTGTAATGACGCAATATGAATATTTTCTTTACTAAAAATATTTTTTTTATATTTTAATCTTTTTTCTGGACATGCACAGAAAAAAGTAACAAGCGAGAAACACTTTTGTTTTAAGATATAGATGGGCGCCATGCGTCTGAAATGAAAATAAAACGAAAATTATACCCCTCTTAAAGCATTGCCACTCGTGATTTCTTTGTTTCGGTGCACATAAATTCAAAAATATTTCAGCCATTTAGAAGAGCGGCAGCTACGAACTTTCTGCTTTCGGTTACCTTCGATTACTTTTTTCTAATCTTGTATCTGCATACAGTTATAATAATGTTGCTAATTACTAGTTAAACGCTTACACTGTTGCATACAATAATATTAAACCCAAGAATAACAAGTATAAGTTAGCATATTTCGCTACAGCAATTTACAAGTTACTTCGATTTCAAGTCACACTTGCCTCACCCAATCAAATTCACAATTCACACTTAAGAAAATTAAAGTATATAATAGTTTGCCATAATGGTTGTCATGATACAAACATTCACACTATGCATGCATTTATTCCTAAGTAATTTATGAGTATATAGAATATAGTTGACAGATATTTACTAGTTGTTAAAAATTTTAATACTTCGCATATGTCGATATTGCTACAACTGAACATGATGCATACAGTTAATTTATTGTGATAATAAAACAAATATTGAGCATTATATTCAGAAATCTCACATCTAAACTCTAACTTATGTTCTGGAATGAAATCAGTATTTATAGTTTTGTAGTTTTATATTTTTTTTTAAGTTACGTGGCTACTTATCTTTGAAATAACATTCAATGTAAAGTATATCCTACAAAATGTTAAACCATTAGAATTATTTGTAATGTAATAGTGTAGAGTAAATAACCCTAAAAGGTGTCTGCGTAATTCAAATAAAATATAATATTCATATACACAGAATTGCATAACTGCTAGCTAATTAATCATTCATTTTTCACTGCGGCTAGGTGTATTGAGGAAAGACAAAAAAGTGATTGTCAAGAGAACAAAAAAAATACATTTTTCTATAGCTCTTAGCACTATCTATGCTCTAATTCGGGTTTGCATTTAAAATTCACTTATTATCATTGCATATAAAATAATAATGAGTCTCGATTATCCTACATAGTCTAACGTCTTCGGAAGAAAACAGTGTAAACGCATTTGTTTTAATTATAATAGTTTAGTAGAACTAGTAGCTAGCAAACAGAAAATTAAACAGCAAATTATTTCTATATAACTTACTCTTAAAATCTAGCTTTATATGAGATAATTATTAACAACTATTTTCTTGGACTCGAGAAACATCAAAATAATAACCACTTGTGGAAATAATGGCGAATGATTTTCACTATTAAAATACAATACATTTGTGATGAGTAATTTTAAAGCATAAGTCGATAAACTGAAAAATTAACAGAAAATGTTTGCAAAAGTGCTTGTCATAAAAATTTTTAATCTGCTCTTATTAATATTTGGGTGCCACTGCCGACATAAAATTATTTCAAATTGTAGAGCGTGTTCCTATAATTTTTAATTCCACTACATCTTCGACGATAATTTGTTTGCAGAATATTAGCATTGCTATTATCAGTGCTGACACATACTTAATGTCCCAAACACGTTTTCCAGCTTCTCATTAACGCATTTAGATTTTAAAATGACATCGGGCGTTATCTTTATGACTATCTTGCAAGTTTTTTGTTGTATTTCAACAAAATAAAAGATAAATTGTAACCTGGTAGGGGCAAAAATGTGTCACGTGGTAATTTTTCCCCAGGAGAACAACTCTGAATAGTGGCAAAACCACGGAATGAATCCTGTCATGAAATCGAGTATTCAATGAAAACAAATTTAGGTTACGTTATCTGGCATACCGTTACGTTTATGGAATACGTTTAAGACATAAATGTAGTTTTACTAAGATGGGAAAGGTTTTTTTTTTTTTTCAAAATAGCTTATACGTAGATGGCCACATTGTGGCCCAGTAAATCTAAAATGTTTTGATGAGGGAGGGGTGGAATATCTCTATGTACGCACATTCTGGAAAAAATGGGGGGAAAAGGAGTTTGAGGGGAGGATGTTGCTTGAAGCTGACTATATCCATAGCACGGGGATCGTCGTTTCAACTGTCGACCGCCACTATAAATTCATGTTTGCAGCGAAATTAAATTATGGTATAAATAAATTAAAGTAATTAAAAATTTATAGCCAAGTTTATGTAATTCAATTTTCAAATTTACAGTCTTTTTCCATTCATTTTGAACTTTCATATTGTTTTTGAATGTTACATGCATTAAGATAATTAGTCTTACGAATAAATTGAATTTATGTTTTGTGTAATAAATATCATTTTTTTCATCATTAGTGCTATTAATTTTCCGTTACATTTATGCGTGTCTACGAACAGTGGACGATTTCATCTTTCAGATCCTTAAAATGTTTACTATTGTGGCATCGGAATTCCGAAATAATTTTGCACTGTTAATACTTTCATTCTTCTCAAATAGAAATCTTGGAAAACTTTCGCAATATAACAAACACATATCCATTTGTTAATATCATGTTTACCCTCAGACTGGCTGTGCGATATTCTGTTACATATGTTCCCGAATTATATATTATTTCATTGGAGTAAAAGTATTTTGCTTATATATTAATGCAATAATTTTATATAATAAAACACAACTTTTTTCCCGTAAATGACTTTTAATAAGTACTATAAAATTTTGTTCCTCCAGAAATGTGTCACTTATATAAGTTTGGCCATAGAAAGGAAATTATATTTTTTTACTGTGGTTTAACAGTTTATGTAGCAGCACACATCGAAGCTACTTTAAGTGATACGCACTAAAACCAATCTGTTTAATTTTACACGAATGTATGTAACAGCAGTATCTCCGCAAAAAATGTGTGCATTTTTACTCATAAAAATGTAAATTTTTTACTCCGCATCCAAATAAATTTAATCTAAGTATTAGTAAAATAACATATTCAGTGTACTGTTAATTGTACACTGCATTGGGTCAAATTATTTTTACTAGGTATCAGAACGTACCTTGTAACATCCGTGCATTTTGACCCCTCGACAAGTACATTAACACAGACAACCTCATTGTAGTTTCACAAGTATGTGCTTGTGTACTAAACTAAAATCACAGATTCACTGTAGTTGTAAATATACAATGTCTGTAATTGTTTCCTTTATTTCACCAAGTTAATTCACACGTACAGAACACACATAATTTTACCACTGCTCTCAGCTATTTTACAAATGTATCATGTAAGTCCATATGTATGCAGTTTTATTATTTCTCCTTTATAGTACTTCATTCTATAATTTGCAAGTTACAAAGTTAAAACAATTCTTTAAAATGTGAATAACATTTCACTTCAGATCACTGGTACGTTGTTATATGCAGACAGTAAGCATATTCCAACCGTGGAAGTTATGTTTGTGTGTGACCAATCCAATGAACTTCGAAGTAATTGTACTTCCTACAGTAACGTGTTCTTGTGTATGGGTTTCTTTACATCCTTACAAAAATTACACTAAAAACCTGTAGAATCACAGAGAATTGATTTTGCGCAATTTAAGGGTGTTGTTTCTGGAGTATGTGTATTTCCCCACATACATAAAATTCCATAATTTGTCTCTAATTTATCGTTTAACGAAGCAATACATTAATATGTTTTAAACAACGACTTGAGACAATCTCTGAATTCCTAATATTTTTATATATAAATTACAACTATACCCGTTTTGGCTAATTGCACGTAATAATGTAAACTTGTCAATAGTTTGTATAACTATATACACTCAATAATACTCCTTGATATAATGAAAGTTTACACATAAAGGGTCAGTGTAATTTTACAAAATAGAAGCCTTACCATTACATTGACGTTGAGTGTTTTTACAACCTCAACACACATAGCCTTCAAAATATACAGTTAAGGAGTTTACTTCAAGTCATAAGTATGTTACAACGCATTCTCAAAAATGTTTAATTTAACATCGACACTATATTTATAAAGCTAACTATTTTTTTTCACAGCATACAGAAATATTACGATTCCTTAGAATATTAATGTAAAATTATTAACTGTAGTTGTTTTCACAAATCACACTTCAAAAAAATACAAAAACATTATGCGTAGGATTGCAGCAATATGTTAAGTGAAAAGAGTTTTCTTCAGAATATAATGTTTGTGTAAAAATTATGTGTGTGTTTGTATACATATCTCTTAACATTAGTAGTAAATTTCTCACAAATTAATATATTTAAATAACAGAAATATTTAACTTTAAGAGCAAATAAAAGGAGGCAGTAGTAGATTAATTGTGGGTATTGGGAGCTAATGCATCTTAAATCGGAGTTGTGTGGCTTGGCGGCTCGCTTGCTGCGGCTCGACTTGGCTCGGCGAGAGTGCCGCATTTGCCACAAGGTGGTCAGTAGTTACGAACCCCTAATCATTAAAGCATATAAAACAGCTTTCGCGAGCCGATGGCAATACTCTTATAAGAATATAACAATTAAATTTCTCCCAATATACAAATACCTCTTTTCATTCTGAAGTGCGCCATGTAATTAAACTTATGGGAAGTAAATATTTTGCATTAAATAATTATCGGCTGTAATGAGTCGACATTTTTATTTAAAGTAATTACTATACTAACAATAGAAAATTACGACGAAACTATATATAGAAAACAGCAAAGACAAAGGTAGATCTCGCATATTAAAAATATGTAACTTTTGTTAATCTAATAAACAAATCATTTTGTTTAATCTATAGAATTCGTCAAATTTAAATAAATATTAATTTCATACTTATATAATTGTATGGAGTGTTGCGGAACACGGCAAATGTCTTCTCTATCTTTAATTTTCCACAATCATATTATTATATTATTAAAATGAAATATCATTTTTAAATTTTTAAGAAAATTTTATATCATGTGGTATATTATTGGATATGTGTTTTCGATACCAATTCCTGCATGACGCCACAAGCTGTCGCCTGCACTCCACTTGCTCAATGCCATGTTACAATTTTTACTATAGGCACACATATTATTTAAAGATTTTTGTTATTCATATTGACTATACTGTGTAATTAAATTATGGTCCCCTCCTTTCAGTTTTAATTATTAAACTATGTCCGAATCAACAAATAATGTATTCTCTTTCTTGCTCTCCACTTGCTCGATTGCCATACAGGCATAGTTATATTACTCGGAAATGTTAAATGTAATAATGACAATTGTGTAGTAGAATGCCATTGGGGATGTGGTCACTATGTCTCAAGTTATGTTAATAAGCACAGCAGTATTCCCCAGTCCCCACCAACTTAAATACAAATTCGCCCTTCATTCAGCTCAAGCCGAATCAGTCTGTTGCAATACATTATACACTAAAACCTTTTATAAGCACAGTTAACCACCATTGTCGAGCAATAAGAGGTGGAACCACAAGATTACAATCGCAGCTTACATTTCTGGCACCAAACGGACAATTATAGAACATTATGAGTTAAGTCCTTGGCAAACAGTGGCGTTAGAGTCACCCCAAGTAGCCAACTGTTTGCAGCGGTGGCAAACGTTCGCTTTTATGGCTGACAGCATTTCTTTTATGGTTGACTATCAGGTCATATAAGCAAAAGTTAAAGTACCAATTTTTTAAATAATCGTAACATGAGTCTGACAATAACTGTTAGATTTCAACAGACGTTCCACAAGAATATGATAAACTAAATTCTCATTGTTACTCAGTGCTGGGAAAATATTATCAGCATGCTTATGGACCATCTACGGCATGCCAAGTGATGTTTAGTGCGGGGGATATACAAGGAGCAAACGTGTGGGTCACTCATGGTATACCGACTGTTACTTACTACCGCGGATGTATAAGTAGCATGCTAAAGGGCCACTTATAGCATGCCAACTTTTGTTTTTACTTCTGCAATGTAGATAAAATTTGTAATTTTTTCTGAGAAATTGTTTGCAATTTTACAAATACTTGTGACAGTACAAATATTTCTCTTGTGAATTTACTCGTTTGTAAATCTACAACGGGTATGTTTGTAAAAGACTTCAAAAATGTTTGTGCTATACTGTCCCTTATCTACAAACTTCAGCAAAATGGCGGGGACACCCAAAAACATAAAACCGTATAAAACGGTTTGTGCAAGAACAATGGGTAATGTAGAGTGTAGTTGTGTGCGAAAAGAAATGCATTGCAAGTTTGAATAATCTAAAACACTTAAAACCACTCATATAATCATAATAAAAATACAATTTCAGAAAAACGTGAAAGTATTACTCATTAATTGTTAAAGTTTCCTGGCTACATAAAATTGTGAAAATGAAATTAGTGTATTCTGCTTAATTAAATAAATTCCTTGATATTTTGTAGGTACATGTACTAACGTATAATAATAAATAACTTCAACACATGTAAGATAAGTTAGTCTTCTAATTAAGAGTTCGGGCTAATAATGCAAGTGTTGTGGATTCTGGTCACTGTGCTGGCAAAAAATTATTATATAATTTTTTCGTAAACTATATTTTGAAATATTTTTTTATTTATTCTTTGTCATTAATTCGTCACATTTGTTTTCTATAAGAAAATATAATAATTTTATGCGCGCTTCTCAATAATGAATATTGTTATACAAGCCTACCTGTCATTTGTAACATTGCAAATACATGTTTTGCAGATTTTTCAAGAAAAGCATTTGTTGTTTAACAAATGATTTTCTTGGCAACTGGGATTCCAAGGTTTTTTTCTTCTAAAAGTGAAAAAAAAAAAAAAATTTGAGTATGCGGTTATACGAGCAACAAACTTGTGGGCCACACATGGCATGCCAACTATTACTTACTGCCGCGCATGTATTATCAGCATACTAATTGGCCATTAATGAAATGCCAACAGTTGCTTACTGCTAGGGACATAATAGCAGCATGCTTACGGCCCTTTTGTGGTATGCCAACTGTTACTTTATACTGAAGAAACATTATCAGCAAGCTTATGTGCCATGTATGGCATGCTGACTGAATGTTGTTGCGCAGTAGCAAATAGAATATATGAATTTGCTTGTTTTTTTATGTATATATGAAATAAAATGATTATGTGGCATTCCTAGAAAAAGGAAAAAACCGTTCTTATACTGGAAATCTACTAAACATAACACGTAAAATTATTCGTTATTTTGCATTTTTATTTTCACTTTAAAGTAGCCCGGAACTAAAATAATAGTATTTTAAACAAAACACAGAAATCCCAGTATTGACTTGTGATACTAACATTAAATGTCTTTGTAGTATAACTAATTATACAACTTCTTTGTGTAGAAAGTATTCAGATTTACTTAAAAAAATTATACATGAAAGCATAGTGGAGTAGTTACCAGCATTCTAGACTGTGAACGCAAGGTTTACGAGTTCGATTCCAGGTTCTTTCACATAAATTTTGTGATCGTGAAATGTTGCTAAAGGTCACGTGTAATCTTATTTGGGTGAAAGATAATTATTTTTTGGCATTGATAATGCATGGCAAGCTACATCTGTGTGGGCCACAAGTGGCCAATAGCTGCACCACATGTGGCTTGCCAACAGTTGGTTGATGACATCTGGTTAACTTACTACATGTCAGAAGCAGAAAGCCAGTGGGCCACTGCTGCCATACATGGCCCACTGATGGTGCTGACATGTTTGTGCTACAGTTGGTTGCGCTGAAGTGGGCCACTGTAAGCAGATTGTATTTTGCTACACAAGAGTTATCTGAAAAGTGGCCCACATGTGGCCAAGTTAATGAGGCATCGTGTGGGTCGCGAGCATCTGAGGGTGCATTACAGTGGTTGACTGATTGTTAACTTAGTATGGAAAGTGGATGTGGGCCGCTCGTGTCCAAGCAGATTTGCACAATTGGGGAAACTGACTTTTGCTACTTGGGACCAACTTCACATAGCACATTAACACACGCGACTACGAACAAGAAGAAATGCCAAGGCAGGCCCTGTGTCCTTTCAGAAGCATAATTGTCCATCATTTTCGAATAATTGGATATAGCACTAATTCAAAATGTGGGTATTATTCCCTTCATCGAACACACTAAAGAGAAGTGTTGAGCTCTAAGCCATTATATAAGCATAGTTGACTACCATTTTCAAAACAAAAGAGATTTAGTCATTAAAATAAGATAGCCAATTACAAGCTCCAGCTGTAAACAATAAGACATGTCATATTACCCCTAATAACTGACATATTCACTGGTGATTTAACACATTTCCAATATGTTTGCTATAAAGTACTAGTAAAGATAACTCAACATTACTAGTTGAGTTTAGTGAAACTCCTTCGATAACTTTACTGCCAATTGTATTCACAATTGCCAAACAATCTGGTAATAGAAACTGACTATAGTAGTGAGTATATGTTCCTTCTGGAACATGGATCGTCCGAGTCGGAGTTTGAAGCCGTTGATCACCTTGGTTGACGTGATAGCAGACGGAAAAATGCCCCGTTTTCCCCTCAAATAACCTGTAAGACTTTTGAAAATGTCCATTTCGTCCCTAAAATTACACTTTTACCGCTCCAAAGTCCCGAAATTATAAAAAGAAAGGTGAAAAAATGCTTGCTGTTCAAAGTGGCTGGAAGAATGCTTAATTATGGGTGACCAGCAACATTAAACAGACAGTAGATATAAAAATAGGTTAACCACACCACACCCACATTTATTCCACAACCACCCCAAACATAGGCATTATACACAGGTATATTCGATGCCTTGAAAGCTTTCTTTTCGTGCTCATCACCGTGTTGCTCTTATTTTCTATAACTAAATTCCAACTGAATATTATAATTCGTTGCACCATATTTTTCCACATTCCCTGTATGGTAATTTATCAAATTTTATTTCATACATGCCAAAAATTAACAAATGTTGGTCAATGATGTCAGATTTGGAGGAATGTAGTTTTCAAAGGATCCCTGAATGCCTATCCCTTCAGAAAAATCAACTTATATTCGGTTTCATTTCACATCTTAATTTACTAGGTTGCGATTCATGGTCGGACGAATTGGGTGGTGTAGCTTCTGATTCGTTGGTCGAATTTGCACTGGGACCTGTATTTGCTGTAAACTGCTAATAGTAAGGATGGACCACACGGTCAATGTCAGATGATGGTGCAGTAGTTTCACACTGTTTCAAATGCCTTTTATAGTCTCGGTGCATGCAAACTGTATACAGCTCTTCTCACATCGATATGCCATGCGGATGATACTCTTCACACATGCATTTATTCATGCTTTCATACTTCTTTAGCATTTGTGAAAGTCTTGTCGCACTAGCTGCATGGATGACCTAATGAAAACAACGAACTGCCCATTACATATTCAGCCGAAGTTTTATGCTTGGATGATTCTTCTTTGCATGTCGCGTGAGCTNTTCAGCCGAAGTTTTATGCTTGGATGATTCTTCTTTGCATGTCGCGTGAGCTACCATCCTAATACAACTCAAATGCAGGGTTGGCAGATGAAACTTAATGAAAGGAAACTTGTTTGCACATGTTGCGAGATGTTGTTTCATGTTACTACGGAAACCAAACTGCGATTTGCATTTTCCACGTGCGAAGTATCATTCTTCTCATTCTGAGCACATCCTNTTTAGCATTTGTGAAAGTCTTGTCGCACTAGCTGCATGGATGACCTAATGAAAACAACGAACTGCCCATTACATATGCAGCCGAAGTTTTATGCTTGGATGATTCTTCTTTGCATGTCGCGTGAGCTACCATCCTAATACAACTCAAATGCAGGGTTGGCAGATGAAACTTAATGAAAGGAAACTTGTTTGCACATGTTGCGAGATGTTGTTTGAAGTTACTACGGAAACCAAACTGCGATTTGCATTTTCCACGTGCGAAGTATCATTCTTCTCATTCTGAGCACATCCTNAGTTACTACGGAAACCAAACTGCGATTTGCATTTTCCACGTGCGAAGTATCATTCTTCTCATTCTGAGCACATCCTGTTTTATGTGGTCAATCATTGCAGCATTTAGAAAATATACTTTGCAGAAATTGCACAAACAACTTTTAGGAATACATTTCAACTTCGGTCGAGACAATATTCCCTCTTCGCAGCCCGAATATCAACAGAGACATCCAGTCTAGATGTAGCTATACATATATACAAGTCTATGAAATATTGATTCTCAAGTAGGTAATCTAAAAATGAAACATAATTTTTATATGCCTGGAAGTACACGCAAATAATTTTAAATTACATAGGATTATAAAAAAATTATCACAACATACTGCTCCCCTAAAAAGCACTATGTAAAACATTAAATTTTCATATAAGAAAGTAGTAAAGCATGTGGGTAAAAATAATTATGTAAAAAAGCTTTGAAAAAACGAAACTATTTAATAAATTATATAAGCATAGACCAAAGCATAGAGACTTCCCAATCCTCAGTCGTAAGGGGCTGCAGTGGTGTAGTGGTGAGACTACTCGCCTCCCGCCTAGGCAAAGTGGGTTTGCTGCTAATTTTTCGCATGTGGGTATCGTATTAAATAATGCAGCTGGTCGGCGGGATTTCATGGGAAAGTCCTGTCCTTGCATTATGGCGTTGTTCCACACTCGCCTCGTTTCACCCTCATCGGCTCTCAAGACCTCAATGTAAAGATCCGCCTAAATATCTCCACTCTATTCCTGAGTGGTTCTGTTCCTGCGAAAAAGAATCAAATACGCAGTGTGTAAAAAAATACTGATAAATGCTCTGTGAAAAAACTGCACATGCAAATACAGGTACTCGAATGCCTATATGTCTATCACAATTCACAACACGACCTGCACAAGCTAAGCAATAAGATGGTTTGGCTTAACCCCCACCAAACAATCGGCCTCAATTATAGCCCTTTATACGACCACTCCCCTATCCTAGACCTATTCCTGCTCACACTCCTTTTACTCCAAACCCTCCCTCAAAACTGTTGACACCGTGCACATTATTAAATAGAAACAACGCCCTAAGCCCCTCTCTTTCGCATAACCCCCTTCCAATGTTCCTATTTACTAGTTTCTTGGCTCTTGGGGTCCCAATTTGTGGATCGGAGCACAGCTACTCGAAGGACCAAGAGCAAATGCCTAGTGGGGCACAAAAGTATGTGGACTGTGGGAAGTGTGGGTCTGAAATAGCAATTCGCACCTGTATACTGGGTCTGCAACTGGTGTGGTCTGCTGACACGGTTCCAGTAATATAATAAATATTTCTGACCTGGATTCGAATGCCAAGATCCCGAAGGTTAATATGTAATATCTAGTGTATATAGCAACTCCATTACTGGCCTAACGCTGGAAACAGGAAACATTCACAGGCGATTATTTTACGTCATTATGTTATGTCTGCTGTGGTCATCTACCTTACTTTCACGAGTCGCTCACCTAATTTAATACAGCTTATTTCTCGTCTGGTACTTTGGCATCACCCAGCAGAAAATGCTCTTGTNCGAGTCGCTCACCTAATTTAATACAGCTTATTTCTCGTCTGGTACTTTGGCATCACCCAGCAGAAAATGCTCTTGTGCTAACACAGCAGGCAGAGAATAAGTTCGACGATCATAGCGTACAGGAGGCTACACTCGCTTGCAGACCTAAATCAAGAAAACCAACTTGACTTTCTGCCAAAAGAGTTCCTACTGACACATTCGCACCATGAAGTTAAGTTTGCATATAAGATAATTCNGAACTTGACTTTCTGCCAAAAGAGTTCCTACTGACACATTCGCACCATGAAGTTAAGTTTGCATATAAGATAATTCCAGCCTACCTGCAGCAGAACGAAGATATCTGCGATTGCTTACCATGCAAGGAGTGCTTCGTGGGCTGCACTACTTACATTATGGACATTCCACATTCCTGTGGCTGTTGCAAGGTGCGATGTCGTGCAGTAGCAGCCAGCCCGTCACAGCCTCCACCTAGATCAGCTAAGAGTACGAGCATTTATTTTATTTTCTNTGTCGTGCAGTAGCAGCCAGCCCGTCACAGCCTCCACCTAGATCAGCTAAGAGTACGAGCATTTATTTTATTTTCTGAAATTTGGAACAGCTTGTTTGATAAACATACAGTGTGGATGCGGGCGCCTTCACACCCACACTGTAAATTTATCCGCTCAGCCCTGGATTTGAACCCTCGAACCTTCCGTTAAGAGTCGGACGTCTTACCACTGAGCTAAACTGGCAAGACTCTAGGCGAGGTTCTTCGTACACCTTATACAGCGAGTCACGTCGAATGGTTTAATGGATCATGTATAGAGCGCGGATACATCTACCTTGACTACATCCTGGTTCACATATAACGTCACAGTTAGTGAGAGCGGCAGATAACAATTCAGGGAAAACCTGTTTCTACACCAACAGAATGTGCGGGTGCTGTGTGTTGAAGTCAGATACATGATGCAATTGCATTTATCAATGAACCTGACCTATATTATTTAGTTATTTATTAATATGAAACTTTAATGATTTAAATAGACATTAAAGTTATTATATGACTACTTCCAACCTAAAATACCTTTTTCTTCAATAAAAAAATTTGTATCGATGGTCTCATCTCTAAGACCACAGTTTGTTCTGAAGAATCAAAATTTATTAACTTACCTTTGTCGTCCTTCATTTCAACTATTATTTCCTTTACTTGAGTTATTTGCACGGGAAAAAATAATGGATAAGCAGGTTCGTAATAGATTGTGTCACCAAATTCAAATGTCGTCCTTGGTTTAAATGTAGCAATTATGCTAGTTTCTCTGTGGTTATAATCATCATGTTTTATAATCATCCCATTAGTTATATAACAGTGTATATTTATTGTTTTAAAGGGAACAAATTTTTAAATCGTGTTTTAAAAATGATACTCGTTTGCTTTCAGGATGTTATTTTCTGTGAAACCCAAAAGTTCTCCTATAGAACCCCATTTTCCAAACTGTAAATCAAACACACATTTTACTTTCACCCTGTTTGTTGTCTTGTCCAGCTCTAGGGATGTGCTATTATTTTCTCCCCCACCCATTGGAACTATCTCAAATGGGGGAATTGTCTTTACAGTTTTTACAAGATCTTTTAAACTATATTGGCCAACTGGAATTTCAACTGATGTTTCCATACCTCCCAGGTTTTTTAAAATAGAGCCTATTTTTCACAGGTGTAATGTTAGGTGTTATGTATGCAGTATAGAACTGAACTAAATCCACTGAGTGCTCCTCTATCTCTAAAGGATAATGTAGTATTTTCTTCAATACTAATTTGTTATCTGTTAGCATGAATACTTAACTCATTTATTACAACAAAATGTCTATTAAATAAATGAATAATCCAAGTAACATGAAACAGGTAGACTGGGATATTAAAATAAGGATTCCAGACAAAACTGTATTGACAAAACGTCATGGAGAATTTATGCCTAATAATATTAGATGTTTGATAGTGGGCCCTAGCAATTGTGGAAAAACTGCACTTAGGATTGATAATTTTATATATTCCCCAGGATGGTTGGACTTTGGTACTTTATATGTGTGTTCAAAAAGTCTGAACCAACCTAAATATATTGCTTTAAAGGAAGANGAAGAAGCGAATGTAATATCTGAACCAATAACATACTTTTTCCCTACAAATGAAGAAATGGTTACTGTGGATGAATGTTGTAATGACTCTGTTGTTGTTTTTGATGATGTCATACTTGAAAATCAGGACAAAGTAAGAGATTTTTTCTCTCGCGGTAGACACAAAGATATTGATTGTTTCTATTTAGCTCAGCCATACTCAAAAGTTCCTAAACAGCTTATAAGAGACAATGCCAATTTTCTTTGCATATTCAGACAAGATGATACAAATCT
>NQII01000078.1:49052-68999 GCA_002778355.1 Clitarchus hookeri | reverse complement strand
CCCTTGCTTGATTTTGGTGTTCCCGAGTTGGGGTCATTCTTTTGAAAAACTGCATTTGTATCTGTTAGGATATGACTATAGTTTTCATAGTCGGTTGCAATGTAGTCACTTTCTGATGCATCCTTACGAGTTAGCAATTTCAGCAAACCATCAGTTCCAATGTATGTTCGATCTTTTACAGTAAGTCGGTTATTGTTTAATATTACTTCGCTATCCCCAATATACTTTTGCTTCCATTAGGCCTTAGTCCAAAAACATGGTCATCGCGGTTATTTAAGAATTCAGTCACTTTCTCCCCAATAAATGTTGTTTTATAGTTAGTTAATGGTACAATATAGTTTTTCAAATGCTCGAACACCTTAACCCCATCGTCATAGCGTTCAATGCCATTGTCACCGGTGTCTGCTTTACCAAACAGTTTCCTCTCAAATGAAGTTTCCCTAGACGTTCGTGGGTAGTCCAAATTCTTTACAGAAAATGAAACAAGTTCCTTGATTAGGTTATTATTCTCGTTTGTTACATGCTCAACTTTTGTCCCAAGTCCTTTATCGCATCTATCAAAGGTTGTTCCTGTCTTTTATTTTCATCATACTCGTCTTTATGTAGTTTCCAAAAAACCTTAAACTTTTCAATTAGTTGTTTTCTTCTCTCAATATTCATTTTAGCTTGTTCTTCAGTAATCATTTATTATATGTGTATATAAAATGAATATTGATAACTTAAATGTGTACTGTCTCAAGTGTAGGAAGCATACACTAAGTGATAAGGTTTCATATGAACTTACAAATAATGCAAGATTTAAATGTGTTTCTAGATGTTGTGGTACCAATAAGTCAATGTTCACTGGTGGGAGTATACAAGACGATATTACAAATGAAATTCATAAACCAATGCGAAAAAATGTCTCCGGGAGGGTTGTTCTATCTTTTGGCATCGACGATCTCTGGCAGGATGACTGTGTTGAGATGGACTCTGGGTCATTAAAAGGTATACACAGATTTAACAAGGGTTTTAAGTATATGTTGACTGTGATTGATGTTTTTTCGAAGTATGCATGGACAATACCTGTCAAAGATAAAACAGGTGAAAATGTTTCTTTAGCATTAAAACTATTTTGAATGTCCGCAGTCCTATGCATTTACAAACAGACGAAGGGAAAGAGTTTTACAATAAATCATTTAAGACAACAATACAACAATAACAACATAACACACTATTCAACATACAGCGGAAAGAAAGCCAGTAATGTAGACAGATTTAATAGAACATTGAAGGAGAAAATGTGGAAGATATTTACTGTTCAGGGAAGCTATAAATGGGTGGATATATTGCCTTAATTAATAAGTGAATACAATAATACTGTTCACAGCACAATAAGGATGAAACCTGCCAATGTAATCGTAAAGAATAAAAGGTATATTCTAATCAAAATGTATGGTGGAGAAAGAAAAATGGCTAAAGCATGGTTTGCTTTAGGAGATAAAGTCTGTATAAATAAATGTAAAGGTCTGTTTGAAAAGGGGTTTACACCAAACTGGTCCACTGAAGTATTTAAGGTATGTGACGTATTAAACATGTACCCAATATCATACAGAATAAAAGATTTGAAAAGTAGTCCATCAAGGATATATTTTATGAACCAGAGCTGCTTATGTCCCAGTATGTTCAAGACTACTTAGTAGAGAAATTTTACAAAGGAAAGGAAATAAGCTGCTTGTTAAATGGTTGGGTTTTGATAGTAGTCATAATTCTTGGGTTGATAAGGAAAGTGTAGTTGTTTAAAAAAACTAATTTTTTTTCTATATAATAAATGAGTATACAAAAAATTGAAAGCTATGAACGTCCAGTCGTTTCCACCAAACGACCAGAAAAAAATAATTTAAATGAATACAACAAGCGCATTGAGTTTGATATTCCTTTTGGCGATGCATTTACACATCCGAATGAGACTAATTTCTACCAACAGTATAAGCTAACTAAAATATATGCAAATGTGGGTTATGAAAAATCTTCAACTATTGACCTTTGTGACCATTTCTTCCTATTTCANAATTTCTTCCCATTCCAGTTCTCAAGAGTAGAGATCTCTAAGCATGGCAATATAATGGAAAGTATTGACAATCCTGGCATAATTTAGACTATGATGCATACATTGCTTATATCAGAATCGGAATGATCATACTTGCAACTAANCGTACTTGCAACTAGCAGGGGTAGAAAAAGGCAAATATTTTAAGGCAGATGGATATAATGAACTTGTCTATCCATTAAGATATTTGTTTGGGTTTATGAGGGATTGTAATGAAATATTCTGGAAAGGCGGGTACAAGATTACATTCATTCGAAATTCTCATGATAATGTTTCTATTTACAGAAGGCCTAAAACACACAAGCAAATGGAGCTCCTGATATTATTCCAGATGCTGGTAAAATGGTTATTGAGAACATGAGAATCCTGTGGTTTATTGTTGAATATGAACCTAATTATTGAGACGATATTAAAGCAAAACTATACAAACTACACAAAATTCACATCGGTTTCAATTATTTGCAATGTCTTGAAAAACCTGTACCTACTGGTGCAAACTCATTCCAGTTTTATATAAAGGATCAGTTCAATTCAGTCCATTTCGATATGCCTGACTTTGTCATTGTTGACTTTCAGGTAAACAGAAAAGAAAATGCTGATCAAGACAAACATTATTCAATTTTTGACCATTGTCATGTTAAAAATATTTCTATTAAGAATGGAAGGAATGAAGTGTTTCCTAAAGAGAATTGGAACCTGGATATCGAGGATAAAATTATCGATAAGATGTACACTGCCTACAATGATTTTAGAAATTCAAAGACCAAACTAGATACTCCTTACCGTAACAATGAACTATATTATAACCCTGATGCTTTTGTTTCTAAGAGACCATTGCATATTATTAATTGTTCTTACAGAAAAACATATATTGTAAAGAATCAAACTAATCTGAAACTTACAGTTGATTTTAATAATCAAATCGAAGCTACAACTATTTGCAATGTGGTGCTAATAAGCCATAGAAACCTAGTTTATGATGTTAAAAGTGAAAGAATCACTGAAGCAAAGTAGTGCGCAAACACGTGTGGTTATTAGTTTCTAATGGGTCATTTCCTATTAAATACATGTATTTTAAATATTGCATAATTAGCAAACAAAATATGAATGACATACATGAATACAACATCAGTCCATTCTGCCTGACAAACATAATGAAAGGTGGTGATCGTATTTATATTTCATAGTATCACTTCTTTTCATTTTTTAGTGTCCCCATGGCAGTGTATTAATACCATCTGTAAGAATAAATCTTTTGTCATCTTCGGAACTTAATGCTTTTTTTTTTCAACTCTAATGTAAACAGTTCATGCTTATTAGATCTCATGAGATTCATACTTTTGTACACCCCTTCTTTTCCAAACAAGCACTTTTTGTAGTCATCAAAACTTATCTAATTCCTGACTACAGTATTTTTCACACCCTTTGCTCTTTTCTTTGCATCACCTACCACATTTAAGTCATACATTTTGGCTCTTAAACCAATAAATTCTTCCATTTTTTCCCATTACGTTCATGTTTCATTTTGCCTTTAATTTTCTTATTTATTTGTGGCATGTTTTATATATTATTTTTTGGATAATCACTTGTATCAAAATCATCTATCATTTCTTTCATGTCTCTGTAGCAGTCTGGTGTTTTTATACAATATATGTATGAGTCAGTATCTTGATAGCACAGTTCAATATTTTTCCCATACTTTAGTTTCATCACATTACAGTTAAAATCGTATCTTAGGTCTTTGACAAGTCAAGTATGCTCATTCCAACATAAATGGGCTTGTTAAAACACAGCTTTGTTTTATTCATATGAACTGCGACCAAAGAGTGAGTAAATAAAGTTCTGTCTTTAAAATTTGGTTTAGCCACTAATTTATCCACTTGCTTGCTGCTTGTGCACAACCGTATATACACTCTGTTTCTAATGTTCTCCATGGTTTTGCCGAATACAGAGTTGTTCATTAGTTTATAGAAGTCTTTTTCAAAATCATTAGATGCCTTCGTTCGCATATTTGTGTTTAGATCAATATAGGACTTGAGCCAGTCTGATTGGTCAAACTCCAGAACTCTATGGATCTTCTTCAACTTCATTCCGAGGGACAGATATTGCTTAAGATTTACGTAGTGCAGTACATATCTTTCTTTGTCGTATAAGGTAGTTAATCATTTAGCCATTTTAGAACCTTCAGGTATTCTATTCTCTGGAGCCAGTGGTAGATCTTTGTGGAGGTCGTGTAGTTCATGTGGATTCTCCAAATCAACTTCCAATATATGGCCTTTTGTGGCATCATCTCGAATTTTTGTCACATATATTTTTGTATTTCTCCACTTAAANCAAAGTTACTGAGTGGAGTTACTTCTTTTTTTGGCATTCTTCACCCCCATACCTTGTTTTTCCATACCTAAATTATGTCTATTTTGTTCTTCCAATTCCTGGTTTCTCTAAAGCAATAATTTATGATGTAGCCATAGATGAGGCACCTCCTGCCAATGCCCCTAGAGCTCCCAATGCTGCAAAAATCAAAGGTTAAAATCCGCCCTTGTGAGATGTCAAACCATTTGCAGTCTTCATTTCCTTGGACATTTTCTTAAGCTTTGGAGTTGAGACTGTCATAGTCATACTTTTGCCTTCCGTCAATTTCTTGTTTTTGCATTCCAGTTGGTATTTCGTCAGGAAAGAATCAATATTCAAACCCTCCAGCTCGTCATTAGAAACTTGAAGTACGATATTTTATGATTCCATTTATTATATCTAATATTTTTAAAATTGTATTTTAATTCCCAAGCCCAACTTACATTTAATATGCATCGCAGATCCAGTAACACCAGCCCACAATCTTTCATTGAGATCAGCATCTTAGCTTAACAATCTTTTGAATGCCATCTTTTCTAGTTCCTTATCAGCTACATATCTTTCAGGTAGCTCTTTATGGTGATGATAAGCTCTATCATGCTCCATTGCAGATTCATCTAATGTATTAAAAGGTTTATCACCTCTCTCAAGTCTCTCTTTTAGTCTGGTACCTTGGCCTAGGAATTTATAGCCTGGTGCATGCAATTCAAAAGGTAGGGAAATTATTATGTTACTGAGTAATCCTTTTCCATGATGCTCCGAATCCCTGAAAGAAGGGGGTATTGTGTTTAACATTCGTATAAGGTATGGTATACCTTTTGGATTATTCACAACAGAGCCACAAAACTTGCTGTTGAGCATATCCATTATTCTGACCTTCTCATTGTATTATTTATCATTTCCAGCTTTCTCTTCGCCATAAATAACTAGAAGCCTATCAGTGAGCTTCGTTACATCATCCATCCATATGTATTATTTGGGATAGCCTGTATATATCTTTATACCTGTTCCTGTACGAAGAGAGTTGTCGTTTTTCTTTATCATATCGCACACTGCCCTGACGATAGTTTTCCATTTATCGCCCTTGCTTGATTTTGGTATTCCTGAGTTGGGGTCTTTCTTTTCAAAAACGGCATTTGTATCTGTTAGGATATGACTATAGTTTTCATAGTCGGTTGCAATGTAGTCACTTTCTGATGCATCCTTACGAGTTAGCAATTTCAGCAAACTATCAGTTCCAATGTATGTTCGATCTTTTACAGTAAGTTGGTCATTGTTGAATATTACTTCGCTATCCCTGGTGCTGTGAATTATCATGCAGGATATAGCTTAAATGTTTTGAGACATACATCTCTAAAGTTTTCTTTAATATCAGCCAATATCAATACATCTGTTTTGTTATACAACTGAGAATACTCTCCTAAGGATTTGATGTTGAAAGATTCCCATACCGTTATTGCAAACTTGTAGTCTTCATCTGTAATATCACATTTGTTGAGCTTGTNGTAATATCACATTTGTTGAGTTTGTTGCAAAATGCATCCTTATTAGGTAGTAACGTCTCACAAAATTTTCCAACACTATCCATGTAGTCATATGGATAAATGTATCTCCTTATAATAAGATCCAGAAGTTCATTGGAAAAATGCTTACTCGTTTCGCGGAATTGAGTTCTGGAAAGATTGCTAGAGAGTTTATCGATGCTTCTAGCCATAAATTTTAATGAGTCAATAAATATTACATTTACGCCCTCACATACATGTTAAATGAAAGAAATATATTTTTCCTCATTGTTGGGAATTAGGTTAATTTAATTTTCATCGATGCCCAGGTCCTTTACAAATAAATGTGTGTCATATCAAATAGATTGTGTATAAACACAGGAACAAAACATGGATTTCTATAGGATAAGTTACAATCTTTGTGTGCAGCTCCTGTAAATTTACCTGTAGGGTGGTCATTGTCTCTCACAGAGTCTCCATCCAAAGTCTTTTCACATATATGACAATGGGTGGCTGTTTAGTAAACAATTTGTATTTTATTGTTCAAGGGAATCATTGGTATTTCATTTTTATAGACATCTGCTATTGCCTTTGCTTCCTCCTTTAACATCTTGACGAATACCCTAGATGCATCAGATCCTTCATAAGTTACTGGCACCTTATAGTATTCATGTACATATTTTATATAGTAACTGAAACTAATAGGCTTGTGTTTTTGGTATGGCTTCGTGTAGGAGTCGTCGGGATTTGGTTGAAAGTTTCGATTTTTGTTAACAAACACTCAAATNTTTATATAGTAACTGAAACTAATAGGCTTGTGTTTTTGGTATGGCTTCGTGTAGGAGTCGTCGGGATTTGGTTGAAAAGTTTGGATTTTTGTTCTTGAATCTTAGTATGTTATTTCCTTTATGTGGAAGTTCGACTCTTATTCCATAATGATCTCGGCAGTCTTCTTCGTGAGCATTGAGCTTGCTTTCAGAGTAGAAGTGTTGCAAGCATCTACCACATAGGTATATTTTATGACAATGCCTTGTCACCTGTGATGCAATAAGTCTCGAAAGACTTTCTATCCAGCAGTAGTTGATAACCTGCTTCTTTTCTCAAAGGTTGGTATGCTATCCAATTTCATAGGAAATGCTTCGTCAAACTCATGTTCATGATCCAAATACTTGTTCACTCTTTGAGGATCCTTTTGTGCTGGATGTAGTGCTGATAGAATAGACCACAAAAAACATTTTTGATCATCGTTCTTTACATTAATTGCTGCTTGCTTAGGTTTGNCTTGTTCACTCTTTGAGGATCCTTTTGTGCTGGATGTAGTGCGGATAGAATAGACCACAAAAAACATTTTTGATCATCGTTCTTTACATTAATTGCTGCTTGCTTAGGTTTGATTTTTTCTGGAAGATCAACATAAGAGCTACCCTTAAATAGAACATATTTATTTAAATGCACCTCTAGTTTGAATATCCTACTTAGCACCCACTGAGAGCCATTGGCTTCAAAAGCACCCATCTCAACTATGATTTTCAATATGCTAGCAGTATAATATTTCTAGATCTGTTGATTTCAGTATAATTTTGTTCTTGGTTTTAAAAGAGTGTTCTACATATTCGATATTGTCACCAGTTTCTCTTTTGTACTCAGCGAAAAACTTCATGTTCACTTTGAGGTCCATTGATTTTTAATGTTTATTAATTATGCTGACGACAGTAACTTTTATATCATTTAGGAAATTATTTGGTTCTTTGTAAGCATTCGCATTCTTTACAGCATAAGTCTTTATCCTACTTTTAAATGCTTCTTCAATTTCTTCAACACTGAATCTGAGTGTGTTTGTGTACTTTGCTCCGCAAGTGACTTTTTATGAGAGATTGTTTGTAGTTATGTCCACAAGCCTCACAATTAACTTGCTTATATTTTCCTTTGTGTAATCTACATCTCAGATGATTTTTCTGTTAGAGATGGTTAGTAGTAGTGGTTACAAGATTCACAATTGACAAATGGTTGTTTCGGTTTCTCCTTCTTACTTTTCACAAAAACATCACGCTTAAATTTATATTCGTTCCGAACATTACCAGTTGCATTAGCCTTTTTCATTGCCATAGTCGTCTTCTTATATTTAGGTATCAAATTTATTTTCATGTGAATTCATATTCATTTATTATACATTCTATTTTTTTTAAGCGCTCATAAACACAAAAAAAAATTGCGTCTAATAATGTATTTAGATAAAGACGCAACTTCTTTGCGCTCAAACATAAAAAACCCCAACACAATTTGTGACGCAACTTTTTTGCTTAGCTCGGATCGGTATTTCTATCAAAAACATTTCGTGACGAAATCAATTTTCATTTAGTGACGAAATAATTTTTCATTAAGTGACGAAATCAATTTCCTGGTCTGGGGCTAACTGAGCTTGCATTTGCTACAAAAGCATTTTCATACCAATTTTTCCTTATAAAATTAATTCCCATCTTTCACCAAATCTAAGGAGAATGTTATTTCTCCACCCCGGAAATTTATTAAACGGTTATCTTGATTTACGATTCTCACTACCTCTTCTTGCACGCTCTTAGTCACAGTCGATGTGTAAATGTGTAATTTAGGAAACTCCATGAGCTTAAAACTGGGAGAACTAGAACCGAGAACTCGTTTAGTGTCAGACTGTTTCCTATAAAGATGAGTCATCAATAAGGTTGCATGTAATTCTTATTACACTTATATGTAATTTGTTTACAAGGAGTGTGGACTGGCTGCAAATCCTTACTCAGATAGGTAGAAATATCATCCAGTGTGAAACTACCTGTGGTTAAACAAATTGCTCCAGAGGCGCCAACGCAGTTTCCATGCCTGAAATTACAATTAGTAAGATATATTTTGGGAATGGAAAGAAAAGTCTGAAAGTCTACCAGGGCGAGAGACCGGGCACCATCTATCTTCAGGTGTAGATATGGGTGGAAGAAATTTTCGAAGTTCTACCCGTCAGAATCAAAGATACAGGCATGACTGACACACTGTAACTAAGTGCACTGTCTTTTATTAAGTAAAATTATCATTACGAAGGGAACCACCAATACAAGTGACTGAAGTTCGATTGGTGTTAAAGTTGCTCTGTTTGGTAGTTATTACTATTTACGCACCTTCCAAATACTTTATCAGTTCTGGAGGATCCCGCATATTGCCAAAACTATCAAAAATATCCACAGTTTTTTATGCTTTTTGTAAGCATTCCAATGGGTTACTGTACCTCTACTATTATTCAAATTTTCTACAGCACACCCTGAATGCTAAGTTTTTGTGGTGATCTATCACGCACGAATATATCGTTGAAATTAGGTATATTTCATTTATGAGCAAAAATTTTATCTCCATGTTTGTAAAAGTATAATTTGACAATGACATCAAGATCTCCTTTTTTTTTTTGCCCCATTGTTGGCTCTTTTTCTTCCTTCTGCCTCCTCCAACATGATAAAAGTCATTTTTTTTTACCTCTTACAAGCACTTCCATTGCCTAATTGTGCCTAATTGCCTGTGATGATTCTTCGCATTGGTTTTTCGACTTATTGTACGCTCTTGTAACACCGTTAACCACCCTATCAAAACACTGTAATGCCCAACAAGGGTAGTATGAGAGGCAAGAAACCACCTCTCTTTCCTCCTTTGCGCCTCATTCTCCAGGTCTGCCTAATATTTATTTCTGCCAAATTACAAGTCCATTCCATGCTTGATTTTAAATTTCAGTATTTTTTAAATGCCCGGGGCATACAACGTTTCACTGAACTTTGATTGTCACGATTTGGCAATTTTCTTAGCTTTATCAGCGAGAATTGCATCTGCTGCATGACTGTCTTCTTATATATCGCTGAATGCATATGCTATATCGTGGTCTCTACAAGCCGAATGTAACGCGTTTATTCCCTTACATTTTTTAGCCATTCTTGTGCCCGTTCTGCATAAATTATAAATGGCAGATATACTTCGAAAGAAAGCTTAGTGTTTCCAATTCACGACCACCTTTGATCTTTCCTCTATGAGGTATAACACGATACTGACATCGATTAGCTTCCACACCACTACTTCATACATGTATTGCAAGACCACGCCAGGTCCTCAGTAATCGAACCATGCTTGCACATTGCTAATTTGTAAATTTGTTTGAATTATAATACTTTAAAGTTTATTTTATATCAGTCACATGGAGATCATTTGGCAAAATGTTAGCCTCCGCATCTGCATTATACCTAAAGACGATGCAGCATCTCATGAATCTTACCATAATGTTATGTTGCCTAGTACCCTGAGAGTTTTAATTTGTGGTCCATATGTGGGTGGCAAAATGTGCATCTTACTGAGTTTGCTTGAACCTAATGGTCTTCAATTCGATAATGTATACCTATGTACCAAATCCCTGCAGCAACCAAAATACCAGCTCCTAGCTAGAATTTTATGTGCTGTGGATGGACTGAATTACAATGCTTGAAGCGATAATCAAGACATCATGCCACCTGATTAAGCCAGACCAAACTTTGTTTTTATAGTCGACGATGTGGCCTGCGAAAAGAAAACATAGTTGCAGCAGTATTTTTGCTTGGGTAGCTATGCAGATGCTGATTGGTTGTCAAAAATACTCTTGCATCCCGAAGCAGCTGCTATGTGACAATGCAAATGTGATGGTTTTGTTTCGCATGAACGACTTAAATTTACGCCATGCTTANCCTGAGAGTTTTAATTTGTGGTCCATATGTGGGTGGCAAAATGTGCATCTTACTGAGTTTGCTTGAACCTAATGGTATTCAATTCGATAATGTATACCTATGTACCAAATCCCTGCAGCAACCAAAATACCAGCTCCTAGCTAGAATTTTATGTGCTGTGAATGGACTGAATTACAATGCTTGAAGCGATAATCAAGACATCATGCCACCTGATTAAGCCAGACCAAACTTTGTTTTTATAGTCGACGATGTGGCCTGCGAAAAGAAAACATAGTTGCAGCAGTATTTTTGCTTGGGTAGCTATGCAGATGTTGATTGGTTGTCAAAAATACTCTTGCATCCTGAAGCAGCTGCTATGTGACAATGCAAATGTGATGGTTTTGTTTCGCATGAACGACTTAAATTTACGCCATGCTTATTTGGATCATGTGAATAGTGATATACCATTTTATAAATTTAAAGACGTGTGTGCATTTTGTTGACGAGAACGTAACGTTTTTATAGTGTTCGTAAAAATTTTCCCCTACTTGAAGGATGATATTTTTGCGGTTTCGATCAGTTCATTAAAACAAACCAGTAAAGGGTGAGTTTCTTCATTTAGAAATTTGGTCACGACGGACTAAAACCTAATGGACACGAAAGCTGTCTCGTGCAGTCAGAAGATGGACACTGTAATGCTGGTGGCAAAAGAGTTAAAAAATGGCGCACCCAAAACACGAAAGTGTCACAGTTAACGAGACCTATGTTCAGAATGTAAATTCGGAGATGCTCAAAATTCTGCCAAATATGCAAAAAGTTATGGTGGGCTCCATTTTCACTAAATTAAATATCGTCCCCGCCGACATTGCTAATTTTCTTGAAAAGAAACCCCCAATTTTGAGAAACCACCAATCTTATCTCACAAATTAGAGGACCTGGTTGAAAAACAAAACCTATCTGCTCCAACCTTAAACCCTCAAGCCGTGCCTAAGCAAGCAGTCTCGAACAAACTAACCGTGCCTACAAAACCCCCCGTGCATATGCCTATGATACGAAACACCAAATTTCAAACATCGAAAAAAATATTTTTAAGTAGGGACGCAGAAGCACTTTCGCTCAGTCTACTAACATTGTAGATTCTGTGTGCGTGCGTAAGTAGTACATTTTATATGCAGATGACATGAATAACAGCACTATCAAGTGTCGAAATTCGGTAGTGATGCCAAAAATCATGCACATGTAATTACTGACTAAATTGAAAAATTACTGGACTCGAAGTTCACGCCACTGAAGAATGCAATAAAAGCAAAAGTAATCTCCGCTCTGGCCGACATGTCTTATAACGATATAACATGGAAGCACTGTGCACATGTACATAATACAAAATATTAGTAGAATTATGGCAACGTTAGTACAGGATTCTAGAAGTTGGAGGAAAGACGACTTGCGTNCATAATACAAAATATTAGTAGAATTATGGCAACGTTAGTACAGGATTCTAGAAGTTGGAGGAAAGACGACTTGCGTGCTTTGACGTCACAGGTAATCGCGTCTGGAAGCCTGTGGGCTAGAATCGCTATGTTATATACAAAATAACCTGTTACGCCCAAAAAATTATTTAATGAATTCATTATGTTACCCAAAAGTTATCTAATTAACAAATTTTTTTTTTTAATTTAAAGAAAAATTTTGGATTTAAAGCGCCACGATGCGCGACACGAAAATTCCTCAGAGGAGCAAGCGGATTCGAGGCTTTTAGCGGAATGAGCCACNCATAATACAAAATATTAGTAGAATTATGGCAACGTTAGTACAGGATTCTAGAAGTTGGAGGAAAGACGACTTGCGTCCTTTGACGTCACAGGTGATCGCGTCTGGAAGCCTGTGGGCTAGAATGGCTATGTTATATACAAAATAACCTATTACGCCCAAAAAATTATTTAATGAATTCATTATGTTACCCAAAAGTTATCTAATTAACAAATTTTTTTTTTTAATTTAAACAAAAATTTTGGATTCAAAGCGCCACGATGCGCGACACGAAAATTCCTCAGAGGAGCAAGCGGATTCGAGGCTTTTAGCGAAATTAGCCACTTAATACTCAGAGCAGTAAATACGGATTCGAGGCTCCGAGCAAGGTCCAACATCATGCATCTACCACTTCCTCAGTCAGCTACATCCACCCCTCCGCTCTCGAAAAGTTCCTCTTCTCGATCAACTCACCCCCTCCCATCTTTCCTTTTCATAATAAATCGAGAAAAATTGCAAAATAATCTACAAAACATTTCTAAAAGATGACAAAAATATTACGTTACCACACCCTCCCCTCCCACCACAGAACCACCGTAACCAACACCTCCACCCCTCATCGCCAACCTCCTAGTCATAAAAATCAAGTAAAATAGAAACAAATCGAAAAACAAAATTAAAAATCGAGGAACATATGACATTACCCCACCCTCTCCACACTGCCCATACTCACCACCAACCAATATCCCAATCATAAAAATCGATAACAATTGCAAAAAACTAAAAATAATTATAAATATAGGAAAAAAATTATTGATGAGTCTGGCCACCATGTAGGTTGCTGGCGACCTTGACGTTCATCCCAATAACCTTGATTTCAAAAAATCTGGGGCGAAATGTAAAAATTTGATTGAATTCATAAAAGTTGATGAATATAATACATTTAATGACTTCGACCTCCGTATTGAATGTTGACAATGTTAACCTTGACCTCAATGACCTTGAACTTCAAAAATCTAATAAAAAACGCTAAATCTAAAGAAAAAACTCATCAAATATAGTGGAAAAATTTACACACCTAATGAAAAAACCAAGTTGGATGTGTGTGGCACTGAGGGTTCGATTCTCGTAAAGATGGCAGAGCACAGCCACTCCATGATACGACGATCAGCAGTCGACTGAAACTTCAACTCTATATTTGATTGTCTCTATAGCCGAACAATCTTCCTACCCCAAAGCGAATTATTGACTTTACATACCACACAAACCACCCATCCCCACCGATGCACCTGCATCCATCACACCTCTCGTCGCTCCACTTACCTCGTCATGCACTTACCATAGAACCACACCCCTTCCCATCATCAAACACCACACATGCCAACAACCCACCATCCGACTCTACCCCCCAAAAACTCGCCACAACTCGTCCCCTTTCCCTGTCCCTACACCAACCGGTTCCTGAAGAGACTGATTTTTACCNCCCCAAAAACTCGCCACAACTCGTCCCCTTTCCCTGTCCCTACACCAACCGGTTCCTGAAGAGACTGATTTTTACCTAAGACTGGCTTCTGCTAAAACCAATTCCTGAAAAATGGCTAGGACCGTGGACAAGACCTATCTACCATTCCACCCACCTAAACCAAAAGTTGGTGACCACTAATCTCGAAAAAGTTATCAAATACGAATATTGTTGCTAACTCCTTCACACAAAATGATCGCAAAACTTCGCAAATTCCTCGCCAATCCTCGTTGATTTTTGCGAACTCTTTACAAGTATTCGTAAAAACTTCGCAAATCTTCACAAAAACTTCACAAATCTTCGCACAATCTTAGNCGCGAACTCTTTACAAGTATTCGTAAAAACTTCGCAAATCTTCACAAAAACTTCACAAATCTTCGCACAATCTTAGCAGAACTTCCTAAAATATTCAGAATTCTTCGTAAAATATCACCTAAAGTTAACCATACCAAAGGACTATACCAGTCGAACAGACCAACCATCCGACCAGACCAACCAACAATACAGAATGTTCATAATAACAATCCATACCAGCCCAACATACGAGACAATCATACCAGCTGACCATAAGTACGAACCATACAAGCTGGCCATATGAGCAGAAAATACCAATCGTCCATATCAAACACCTACTCCACCAAATCAGAAAAATATCCCAACAAGACCAGCTGGGAATACCAATAAGCAAACCCGACCATATGAACCGACCTTACTAGCCAGTTATACGATCCTACCATACCACCCAGCCATACAAACGGACCATATGAAGCAGCCATACAGACCAGTGACACGAGCCATCCATACCAGCCATTCACTTGAAACAGTAATATCCAACAACCATACGAACCATGCATACTAGCCAGCCATACGAACCAACCATACCAGGCATCCATGAGAACCAACCATCTGAGCAAACCATAAAAGCCAACAATACCAGCATAAAATACGAAACAGCCATGCCAGTCAACAACACCCCCAACTTATACTAACCGCCCATTCCAAACGACAATTCATATTATCCATAAAANCAGCCATGCCAGTCAACAACACCCCCAACTTATACTAACCGCCCATTCCAAACGACAATTCATATTATCCATAAAATTAATAACACCGACCAACTATCCAGTCATACAGACTGATCATTACTACAAAAACGTCGTCTAATACAAGTCTTATTGCTTTCCGGTTCGCAAAAAATCTTCGCAAATATTCGCAAAAATTCGCAAAACATATCACATATAGCTAACCATTTCAAAGAAGCATTTCAGTCGGCCAGATAAACAGCCCGACCCCACCGACCAACCATTTAGACTGGCCATACCAACAATCCATACCAGCCGACTACACGAACCAACTATACCAGACGACCATACGAACCATCCGTACGAGTCTGTCATATGAACCAACCATACCAGGTGGCCATACGAACCGAACATACGAATCATCCATACGAAACACCCATTTCAACCAACCAGACCAACAGCTAAACAAGACTGACTGGAGATACCAATGGGCAAGATCGTCCATACGAACCAACCATACCAACCAAACATAAGAACCGACCATACCAAAACGATACGATCTGACCATACTAGCCAGCCATACAAATGGTCAATCAATCTGTATAGACTAACCATATGAGTTATCCATACCAGCTATCCACGTGAAACAGTCATACCCATCAACCACATGAACCACTCGTACTAGTCAGTCCTACCAACCAAACATACCAGGCATCCATGAGTAACAACCATACGAGCCAACCATACAAGCGAATTTCTGTGACTTAAAGGAATAGTAACATGTTATCAATATAAGAGCAATGTAACTTTTTTAGGTTAGTATTCCGTATGTTCCAAATAATGTCAGACAAACTTTGTATGCTAGCAGTATATATGACGAACAAAGAAGTTATTTTTCCACCATTTATTAAGATAGCGGAACATGAAAAATTAGGTTTTTGTGTCATATCTCTCGGACCAATCAACCAATTCTAACCAAATTTTGCACACAAGTAGTGATACAGAGAATTATGTAAACTAAGATGATTTAAATGACTCCCACGCTTGATTTAAAAAAGTCTGACCTCTAAATATTCCAGGTTAGATAACCGTGTCTTCCAAATTTTAGACTGATTTANCAGCCATGCCAGTCAACAACACCCCCAACTTATACTAACCGCCCATTCCAAACGACAATTCATATTATCCATAAAAATTAATAACACCGACCAACTATCCAGTCATACAGACTGATCATTACTACAAAAACGTCGTCTTATACAAGTCTTATTGCTTTCTGGTTCGCAAAAAATCTTCGCAAATATTCGCCAAAATTCGCAAAACATATCACATATAGCTAACCATTTCAAAGAAACATTTCAGTCGGCCAGATAAACAGCCCGACCCCACCGACCAACCATTTAGACTGGCCATTCCAACAATCCATACCAGCCGACTACACGAACCAACTATACCAGACGACCATACGAACCATCCGTACCAGTCTGTCATATGAACCAACCATACCAGGTGGCCATACGAACCGAACATACGAATCATCAATACGAAACACCCATTTCAACCAACCAGACCAACAGCTAAACAAGACTGACTGGAGATACCAATGGGCAAGAACGTCCATACGAACCAACCATACCAACCAAACATAAGAACCGACCATACCAAAACGATACGATCTGACCATACTAGCCAGCCATAAGATCCGACATTCCACTCAGCCATACAAATGGTCAATCAATCTGTATAGACTAACCATATGAGTTATCCATACCAGCTATCCACGTGAAACAGTCATACCCATCAACCACATGAACCACTCGTACTAGTCAGTCCTACCAACCAAACATACCAGGCATCCATGAGAAACAACCATACGAGCCAACCATACAAGCGAATTTCTGTGACTTAAAGCAATAGTAACATGTTATCAATATAAGAGCAATGTAAATATTTTAGGTTAGTATTCCGTATGTTCCAAATAATGTCAGACAAACTTTGTATGCTAGCAGTATATATGACGAACAAAGAAGTTATTTTTCCACCATTTATTAAGATAGCGGAACATGAAAAATTAGGTTTTTGTGTCATATCTCTCGGACCAATCAACCAATTCTAACCAAATTTTGCACACAAGTAGTGATACAGAGAATGATGTAAACTAAGATGATTTAAGTGACTCCCATGCTTGATTTAAAAAAGTCTGACCTCTAAATATTCCAGGTTAGATAACCGTGTCTTCCAAATTTTAGACTGATTTAANGCTTGATTTAAAAAAGTCTGACCTCTAAATATTCCAGGTTAGATAACCGTGTCTTCCAAATTTTAGACTGATTTAAAATGATGTTGATACTCACATCTGTCAACAAGACATCAAGTTCTACATACAATCTTCGCTTCTAAAAATTCATAAAATTAACCAAAAATATTTGCATACATGCAGAGATAAGTAGGCTCATTAGTTATTTTAAATTTTTGTTTATTCCATGGGTGTGTGCGAGCACATGTAGCAATTCTGCTGTTCCAGTTCCAGTCATTAGGGGCAGTATTACAGTTGTAGAGGATATTGCAGATTTAACAAGCTTTTCTTACGACAAACGTTATTGGATTTTACAGAGTTTTTGGAAATGTGAGATAACAATAAAGGCTTTGACAAAAATTACTAAGAGAGGGAAGAGCAAATACTTCGTAGTTAAGACACACAAATATTAACTATTAATTCAAGTGATATTTTTCTCCACATGAATAAATTCATTCTTTTGGGAAAACTCAACAATAATCATCATACCTTAAGTGGTCCACCTGGTGTGTGCAAACAATGGTACACAGGAATAAGTGCATTATCTTCAGGTCCAGTTCCATCACACTCTTTCAAAAGCATCTTCACATTAGGATTTGTTCCTATTTCAGGCAAGAGTCGTCCAATAAGCTGAGGGGCGAGCATGTCAGGATAAATGCTGAGAATTGCCCCACCAAGTCTCAAAGCATCAGCGACTAGCATAAGTTCCCTGAGTAAAATAAACCACACATATGTGTTAATAATAAATTTGCATTTCCTAAAATGGTATATAAAAAAATTAACAAGGCTGATTCAGCCAATAATTTCATGTATAAATAACAGTATGTTTTATTTTATAAAAATAGCAAGTCCAGAAATCTAAATCACACAAACACTATAAAATCTGCAGGTTGTGTTTCCAGTGAACTCAGGGCCACAGCGGTATAGTGGTTAGATAACTCGCTTCCCACCTAAGCGAACTGGGTTCGATTCCCTGAGGGTTCGCTCCCGGAATTTTGTATGTGGTAATCGTGTTGGACGATCTCCCGTTTCCACTGCCTCTTCATTCGAGCACTGCTCTATACTCACCTCACTTCACCCTCACCGGCTCTCAAAAACTCGATGTTAAGAGCCGTCTAAATCTCTTCACTCACTCATTCACTCCATTAGACTCATCCGCCTTCAATTCCATGCCTACTAACCGAGTCGNCGTCTAAATCTCTTCACTCACTCATTCACTCCATTAGACTCATCCGCCTTCAATTCCATGCCTACTAACCGAGTCGCAAGCTAGAAGTATACATAGTGCTAACACCTAAATGTAACATGTTACGAAACAAACATGAAATTCTTTTTAAATATCTAATTAGTAAGTGGCAATCAATTGCTAAAAGGTTAGATGCCAGCACATATGTGTACGAATGCATAAATACTCAAATGGTTTAATCATTACAGGTGAGAGAGACATTAGCTAGTCGAATTCATGTTAACTGTGCCATGCAAAATATTAAGTACCGCAATCATCTTGAAATAAACTAATGCAAGAAAATTCTGGCTACCATTGACAAATTAAGAAAAAGCTGCTATGATTATCTGCTACGAAATATGGGCAGAAATATTTGTGTCCTCAGAGGAGCTGCTAAGTAAAGTATATAGTTTTTGCGAGCTACTGCGCTAAATCCTCTTCACACATCTTTACGAAACATCACCCTTCACACACAATGGGGTAGGTCACTGTAGAGAGATACAGGATGAGTATAAAATAATACCCCAACTTTGAAGATTTATAATATCAAAACCAAACAACCTGCAACCTTGGTTGACAAATCAAATGAACGTGGAACCGTGAAATCGGATTACAATATATATTCAAAAATGTTCAATGTGACCACCACGAACCGCCCGAACGACATAAACGCGATAATCAAACTCGTTCCACACTCTTGTCAGCATGTCCGGTGTTACAGTTTGGATGACGTCCATAATTCTCGTTTTGAGGTCGTCAATGTTAGTCGGCAATGGTGGACGAAACACTTGATCCTTTATGTACCCACATAGAAAAAAATCGCACGGGGCAAGATCCGGTCTTCTTGGGGGCCAGTGATGAGCCTGGTCACCAGTTGCTCCTTGACCAATCCAGCGTTGCGGCAACATCTCGTTCAGATATCCGCGAACAGCTAGGTGCCAATGGGGTGGCGCACCATCCTGCTGGAAAGTGAAGTCCCCCACCGCGTCTTCTGAGGAAATAACCACTCTGTAAGCATGTCCAAATAAGGGATTCCTGTAACAGTGGGCTCGTGAAAAAAAAGGGCCGAAAAGAGTTTTTTTGTATACAGAAAGAAAGAAAAGAAAATTTAGAAAACTTTAAACCCCATTTAGCCAAATGGCCATCCGAGGTGGTGTCATTATACAGTACATTTCAAACAAAATTTCTCACAAAAAGAATTTATAGGGCTTGGAAATATAAATTACGAAAAATAAATGTTTAAATAATTGTTACGTTATAGAGTTAAAAACGGTGCCTCTGACTCCACCCTAACCACCACAACCCTGCCGCCCATAGGAGACAGAGGGCTTGGTACGCGAATGTATTCTTGTACTTGATGTGGCGTATCGGTGTTCGTGTGTGTTTTTTGTGTTGTTTACATCGTTAGTATTATTGGCTATGTAAGTATTGTCTGAGTAGGGTGCGTGAGTGAGCTCTGTATTCTTCCTGCCCACCCCCACCCCCACCAC